>CABFOQ010026705.1:0-13993 GCA_900660455.1 Gephyroberyx darwinii | reverse complement strand
CCCCTGCTGATTTTGACAGAATCGGTATTGTTCATAAATCCTCTCTGCTTCGTTCTTATGTGAGTCTCTGATTAATAAATGTATTTGTGTTTGAACCAGTAGTGTTATGTTGTTGTTATTTAGCCTTTCTGAGGCTAAATGGTTGAATCAATGAATTTTATTTGATTAAATTGCCCCTCGCAATTTTTAACAGCCCCCTCAGTCACTTCATCCTGGCCGGGCCGGTAAAATAATCAATAAAATAAGAGTTAAGAGAATGCCTTTGTATAAAAATAGGTTTTAAGTTGTGACTTAACAGATAAAAGTGAATTCAGACCACAAACCCTGTGAAAGCACTTATAACAATATGTTTTTAAGAGGACTGAGCTTTATTTCTGATCTCCCCATCGGGCATCGCTGATTCCCGTGTCTGAAAAACTTTGCGGTGAGCTCTACGCATGGGTGAAAGGATGCGTAGAAGTGCGCACCTTTTACCGCATATAATTTCTTTATAAATCCCGACGTTCGCGGTGAAAGATGCGTACGCACATTTCACCCCCGTTAATAAATGAGGCCCCTGGACTCCACAAGACCTCTGAAGGTGTCCTGTGGTATCTGGCAGACGTTAGCAGCAGATCCTTTAAGTCCTGTAAGTTGCGAGGTGGGGCCTCCATGGATCGGAATTGTTTTTCCAGCACATCCACAACAGATGCTGGATCGGATTGAGATCTGGGGAATTTGGAGGCCAAGTCAACACCTTGAACTCTTTGTCATGTTCCTCAAACCATTCCTGAACAATTTTTGCAGTGTGGCAGGGCACATTATCCTTGACTCCTTCCATTGCTCCATGGTCCAGTTCTGACACTCACGTGCCACCTTTTTTTGCAGCTGTCATTGTATTTATGTAAACATCAATCTACACATTTGTGAATATTTTTTCTGTGACTTCAAATTCAGTTCACATTTGTGTGAATATTTTAAGTGAAAATTTAAACATACAAGTTCTCACATCAAGTCTACAGGGGTCAGCATGGGCACGGTCTGCGGCTATGCAGTCGTGTTCTTACACGCTTGCCCATTTTTCCTGCTTCCAACACATCAACTTCAAGTACTGACTGTTCACTTGCTTCCCGATATATCCACCCCTTGACAGGTGCCATTGTAATGAGATAATCAATGTTATTCACTTCACCTGTCTGTGGTTTTAATGTTGTGGCTGATCGGTGTATACTAGACTAAATATACATTATATATGCTTATACGTAAACAACACAAATGACTAATGTATAGTACCATGATCTTTCAGGTCACATGACTGAGTGTAAAGATCCTAATTTGTGAATATTGTGAACAAAAATATGAAATTGAGTTTTTGAAATTGCAAAACTTGAAATGTTGTATTTGAATTTTGAAGAAGTGAATTCAAAACCAATGACCTTAGATCAGTCAGTGGACACCTGACCATCACACTTATATGAGCTTGCTGGACATCCCATTCAAGCGGTGGCTCAGGAGGTAGAGCGGGTCATCCTCTAATCGGAAGATCGGTGGATCGATCCCCAGCTTCTCCAGTCCGCATGTCGAAGTATCCTTGGGCAAGATACTGAACCCCAAAATTGCCCCGAAGCGCCTTCGGTTTGTAAATGTGTACGAATGGTTAGTTTCTCCTGATGTGCAGGTTGGCACCTTACATGGTAGCCCCTGCCAACAGTGTATGAATGTGTGTGAAAGAGGTGAATGTGACTGTATTGTAAAGGGCTTTGAGTGGTCGGAAAGACTATTAATTCCATGGGAATTAATATGGAGTTGGACCTCCTTTGTGGCTAAACCAGCCGCCACTCTTCTGGGAAGGCTTTACACAAGCTTTTGGAGTGTGTCTGTGGGAATTTGTGCCCATTCAGCCAAAAGAGCATTTGTGAGGTCAGGCAGTGATGTTGGACGAGAAGGCCTGGCTCGCAATTGGCGTTCTACTTCCTCCCAAAGGTGTTCAATGGGGTTGAGGTCAGGGCTCTGTGCAGGCCAATCAAGTTCCTCCACACCAAATTGGTCTAACCATGTCTTTAGGGACCTCGCTTTGTGCACAGGGGCACAGTCATGCTAGAACAGCAAAGGGCCTTCCCCAAACTGTTGCCACAAAGTTGGAAGCGCCCAATTGGCTAAAATGTCTTGGTATCCTGTAGCATTAAGATTACCCGTCACTGGAACTAAGGGGCCAAGCCCAAACCCTGAAAAACAGCGTAGCATAGCGTTCTCCTGGCATCTGCCAAACCCAGATTCGTCCATCAGACTGCCAGATAGAGAAGCGTGATTCATCACTCCAAAGAACACGGTTTGTGCTTTACACCACTCCAGCTGACGCTTGGCATTGTGCATGGTGATATGAGGCTTGTGTGCAGCTGCTCGGCCATGGAAACCCATTTCATGAAGCTCCTGACTCACAGTTCTTGTGCTGATGTTGCTTCCAGAGGCAGTTTAACTCTGTAGTGAGCGCTGCAACAGATTATTGGTGATTTGTATGCACTACACGCTTCAGGACTCGTTGGCCCGCTCTGTGAGATTGCATGGTCTACCACTTCGTGGCTGAGCAGTTGTTGCTCCTAGGCACTTCCACTTCACAATAATAGCACTTACAGTTGACCGGGGCACATCTAATAGGGCAGAAATTTCACCAACTGACTTGTGGCAGAGGTGGTATCCTATGACAGTGCCATGTTTAAAGTCACTGAGCTCTTTACGACCCATTCTGAATTCTAAATGTTTGTCTATGGAGATTTCATGGCTATGTGCTGGATTTTATGCACCTGTTACTCAATAATTAGTAAAGGTGTCCACTGACTTTTGGCCATGTGTACATGGTTTTCAAAGTAAAATATTTCAATGTTATGAATTCAACGGTGTTTAAAAATTCAAATGTAAATGTCACTCATTTGTTTCCATAATTAGGCTACAGTAATTATGTTTGCATTGTTAAAAAATAAATATTAATATTAATAATTTCAAACTTAATCCATTTATATTACCACAGCATGGCCACTAAATTTATAGATTAATCTAGATTAATAGATTAATTAATAGATTAATTTGCAAAGCACTTTTTGCCATGTAACATTAGTTCCTCCTCCTCCTGTTAGCATCCACCTTCTGCACCATATTTTGAGGTTAAAGTACCTGAAACATTTTGTTGGTAATGAGGTTTGGCACGACTGTAATTGATTTAGTATTAAGAATAAGGCATTCTAAGAGCCTTCCCGCATGTTTCCAAACAGGTTTTGATCGTACCAAGGAACAAATTCAGATACGAACAAAATGATGAATGAGACTATGTTCGTTGAAACATTCATACTAACGCTTTACAATCAAATCTGATCTTACGTGCATTTTGTGAATGAGGCCCATTGTCCTCAAACGTTTCTCCACCAAGGAAACCAGGCCGAGCACAGAATCTAGGACCAATCAGCACAAGGAACAGCAGTCTTGGTAGTCATGGTGATGAAATCCTGGGCCAATCAACACATAGAATAGCAGATTTGGTATTAATTGAATGCAAGTCTATAAAAGTGAGTTTTCAGTTGGCTTTTTAAAGAAGATACAGAGGTAGAAGAACATATTACTTCAGTTCTAAAGTTTGTTAGGCTGAGGACTGAGGCTTTAATCTGTTTAGTCTTTAATCTGTTTTTGGCACAGTCAAAATAGCTTTGTCTGAGATCTAAGACTACAATTGTGTACATAAGGAGATAACAGTTCAGGATAATTTATGTCTACAAATGAAATGAAGGAAGCAGAAGCAGAGTAGAACCCAGGATGGAACTTGAGGTACTCTGCAGCTCAATTTTGCAGAGAAAGAAATAACTACTGTGACAGTCAGGGGTGTAGACAGGGTAGCAAAATGACAACACAAACACAACAACGTTTCTTTGGGCAGGTGTGGCTTAAGTAGGCTGCTTCCTTCAGCTCAATACCCCTGGAGGGAGCCAACGAGCCGGCAAATAGTAGCCATCTACCACTACACCCCTCAGCCTTCCCTTGGATATGTCACACTACCCATTGCAAGAGAAATGGCATAAATCAATTAACGGTAATGCCTATGACTCCTACATAGACTCCAACTAATGTCTATCCCCCTTGCCCTGCATGCCTTTGCTTTTAGTGGATTATTTAATGAAATTACTTTTTCTTTATTATTTTGAAGCAAAATTCGTATTTGATGACACTCTACCAATCGAACTGGAGCAGAGGATAAATGAGTTGACATACCGCCGTGAAACATATAGGTAATTTAAAAAATAGTAAAGTTAAGTCTTTTGTTAAATGTAATTAATTATTTTTTTTATTACATGTATAGATCCTTAGATTTCCTCTTTTTAATTTTTGCACATTTTCAAAAAGTTTTGCTTAAAAAATAATTGGTAAAAAATACTGTTCTGTAGCTGACACTCACCCCTTACCTCTGACCTTTCTGTGGAGGGTGGCAAGAGCGTATTTTATTTTATTTTTCATTTTTATAATTTCTTTATTCTATTTCGTGTTCGTTGACCAAGTTGTCTATTGTATAGTGATGTGTGCTTCTTTCCTGTCTTGCACTGCTGCTAACTGCAATTTCCCCTCGGGGACAATAAAGAGGCATCTATCTATCTATCATACAAAGCTCTGCTGTAAGTGCTCTGCAAATAAAGGTTATTAATATTAAAAAAAATAATAATTTCCTTAAGAGGATTAATAAAGTTCATCTGTTTAGGTGGAGTTTCTATGATGATGGTCTGCCAGAATCAATGAAGGCCAATGACTTTGACTCACTTCCTGCTGAGGTCCGTTTCTCCGTTGCCAAGGCAACCGACTTGATTCTGACCATCAGTGAAGTGTAAGTTAGCAAAAAATGCTGGTATATTGCCACCAAAAATGTTTTTGATTGTGCTATGAATACTAGAGGCTTAACTATATTTGTATATTATATTAATAATATATGTTATCATGAGTTAGAAATATCTTCTTATTTATTGTTACACTGTTATGATTGTATTAGACTATATTAGACTATAGTTTTATGCTACTATAATATATTATAACATTGAAAGCTAATTAAAATATAAAAATATTAATACTAAAAATATTAATACAAATCTAATATGATATGATTTTTTTATATATTGTATTTTACTGTCTAATCCTTCTAATGCATTATAATGGGAGTTAAACTGGTTTAACTGGTGGAGCTACGTGTTTTTTTCTGTGGTTCCAGACTGGTTGAACTGGGATTAGAGGGACTCCTGTTTGAAGACCAGTGCTGGACCAGTTTAGACCAGATCTACCAGGTCTTTCAGTACAGGAGGACAGAAACCTACAGTAAGGAGCTGGTCTGAGCTAACTAATTAATGACCTACTAATGAGCTGGTTATTGTCCTAACTGACGAACTAAGTAACTAGTGACCCAACCAACTAATTAAAGTACTGTCCTATCTAACTGCCCTAACTAACTAACTCGCTAACTGTTATCTTGACTAGCTAGCTAAGTAACTACTGTCCTAACTATCCCACTAAATTAATCAGTCAATATGTACATAAATACTACCCTAGCGAACTAAGAAAGTACTGTTGTAACCAAATTACTAAATAAATAAATAAATTACTACTACTGACCCTCCTGTCCTGTCTGCTGGCACTTTCGTATGTTCATGTGCTATTTTGCAGGAGCCCAGTGGGCAGGTTGGGAGTGTCAATAGTTGTAATGGAACACATCTGAGCACAGTGGGGCTGCATTTTAGAACTGAGACAGTTTAAAATTAAATCATCCTTACTTACAAGCTTACAAATGCTTACTTACAAGCCCAGCCTACAGTGCAAAAACGTTAGAATCATCGTGAAGAAGAAGACAAGAATGTATAGTGCATACATATATGACAGTTGTGCAATTTGTATTATTAAAAAGAGAAATAATGCACAGTAGATAAACTATAAAATATAAATATACACTTTATATTTTTAAATATAAAAATATAAAGTGTGTAAGTATAGGAAGTATGGCAAGGGTGGGTGTAAGGTGTGTAGACAGTACAGGGTAGGGATGGAGCAGATCGACCGGGATCCCATCGGTCAGCTGTTTAGCAGTCTTGAGGGTAAAAGCTGTTGGTCTGAGAGACGATGCTCTAGTATCGTTTGCCTGACAGTAGAAGAGTGAACAGTCTGTGGGCTGGGAGACTGGGGTCTTTTGTGATTTTCTGGGCCTTCCTCTGGCACCACCTGGCATAGAGGTCCTGTATGGCAGGTAGCTCAGCCACAGTGATGGACTTGGCCATTTGCACCACCTTCTGTCGCGCTTTGTGGTGGAGGGCTGTGCTGTTGCCCTTCCAGGCGATGATGCACCCAGTCAGGATGCTCTCGATGGTGCAGCTGTAGAACTTGCGGAGGATCTTGTGGCTCATACCAAATCGCTTCAGTCTCCTGAGTGGGAAAAGGCGCTGACGTGCCCTCTTTACGGTGGTGTCGGTGTGTGTGCTCCAAGTATTTTCTGAGGTGGACACCAAGGAACTGGACGTGCTCCACTTCAGCCTCATTGATGTGGATGGGGGCGTGTATGCTCCCCTGCTTCCTGTAGTCCACGGTCAGTTCCTTAGTCTTGCTGACGTTGAGAGAAAGGTTATTGTCCTGGCACCACACTGCCCTCCACACTTGACCTACTCTCTGTAGGCTGCCTCATCATCATTGGTGACCAGGCCTACCACTGCCAACAGGGAGTACAGGAGTAGGCTGAACACACATCCCTGGGGTGCTCCTGACCCTGTGTTTAGGGTCAGCATGTTGGAAGTTTTATTGCCTACCCTCACCACCTGGGGGCGGCCTGTCAAAAAATCCAGGATCCAGTTGCAGAGGGAGGTGTTCAGTCCCAGTGACCTGAGCTTGGTGACGAACTTGGAGGAGATTATGGTGTTGAACGCTGAGCTGTAGTCGATGAACAGCATTCTCAAATAGGTGTTTCCCCTCGTCCAAGTGGGATAGAGCAGTGTGAAGTGCCATAGCGATGGCATCATCAGTGGTGGTGGTGATTTGGGGCATGACCAGCCTCTCGAAGCACTTCATGACTTTAAGACAGGAAGACACTTCAGAACTCACTGGCAGCAGTGGACAAGGGCTGCAGTTTAGGACTGGGAGGCAGTTTAAGACTGGGACACAGTTTAGCACTTGGAGGCAGTTTAAGACCATAGGTGCAATGTAAGACTGGGGCAGGAGGTAGTTTAGGACTTTTGGGTAATTTAGGGCTGGGCGGGCAGTTTAAGAGGAAGAGATGAAGGAGAAGAGAACAAAGAAGGAAACATGCAAGGATAGAAAGAAGGGAGGAGGGAGAAATGAAAGAAGGAAGGTGTAGCGTATGCAGGAGCCATCAAAAATGTACTGTATTACTGTACTTTGTACTATGTACTTTGTAAATGTACTGTATGTATTCTCTAATGTTTAAACTTCACATTCTATGGCAGATGATGTACCTTGTATTCTCCTGTACTCTCCATTATTCAAGGCACACAGAGCATTTTATTAAGACTTTTAATTTACTCGGCAGAAGTTGTAAAGTAGTAGTGTTTGATGTCATATGAATCCATTTGTTGTGAGGTGATCAAATATGTTACTTTCAATCACATATTATCAAGTGATGTGATGTTTTCTGAACCTGAGCTGTAAATGCAGTATTAGGGGGTTTTGATCTCCAGTCATCAGGTTGTAAATCTGTGACATGCAAATGAGGGAAACCTCCATTCCTCACATATGATATAAACTCTCTCAGTTCCCATCCTCTTCGGCAGACCAAAATCTAAGGAGCCCCAACAGGCGGGCCAAAACACTAGAAACCCAGACGGACGGGCAGGCGGACTAATCCAATAAACTTAGGTGGAAAAACATCAAGGAACTTAAAAAAAACTCTATTCAACCATCCTGTAGTTCGTCCTGTAGCCCTTCCTGTAACTAAGTTTGAACCTGGCTCAAAGCTCTTCTTTCAGCTCAACTACCTGAACGACTTGGGTCGAGGCATCAGCCCATGTCTACAGCAATTGGCGTGACCTGCCTGCTTGTGCAGTGGTTCTGACTGAAAGCTGCCACAGTGCCGCCGTGATCAGGACCAGCCCGATCCCTGACAGAGTGACTGAACGGTTGCTGCAGCAACGAAAACGCCGGTGCCGTACCACAAACCAGACCAGTAACCAACTGTCTTGTTGATGCACAGCAAAGTTAGTGTTGAGCTTGTGAAAGTGAGGTTAGAACATCCTCTTCTATCATCTGTCCTTTCCATTCTGTTCCAGAGCCGAACGTAAACTATCAGCTGTCTGCCAAGCCTTCCCATTGCCACTGCCATAGCACCATGGTTACTCATTACAGCTCAGGTTGCTCTGTCTGTGTCAATATTACCTGCCTAGTTCTGCTCTGCATCTGCCCTTTGCCCGCCCAGCATTGCAGATAACCCCTAGTCTTCGCCTTGCAGGTGGTTAGCCCATTAAGCCATGAAACAAAGCTCTTGATTTACCAGTCAATCTTCACCCAACCCTCACCTATGGCCACAAGATCTGGGTAGAGACTGAACAAATGAGATCACCAATACAAGCGGCCGAAATGAGATTTGCCCGTAAGGTGGCTGGCCTCACTCTTCCTGATAGGGTGAGGAGCTCAATGATAAAAAAAGATGACCTTGATGTTCAGCTGCTGCTCCTCCTCATTGAGAGGAGCCAGTTTAGGGGGTTTTCGGGCACCTGGTAAGGATGACCAAATGGGAGAAGACCTTGGGGTAGACCCAGGACATGCTGGATGGACTACATGGCCTCCCAGCTAGCCTGAGACTACTTGGTGATCCCCAGGAGGAGATGAAGGAAGTTGTTAGGAAAAAGGACGTCTGGGCTGCTTTCCTGCCTTGTTTCAATAGTGACCCTAACGTGGATAAGCAGCTAGAAAATGGGTGCATGGATGGATCTATTTCTTGTCACTCTGCTGTTGTCAAATCCGGCTGGGTCTTGTCTTGTCGCCAACTACCTCCTGTCCTCCTCTCTCAGACAATCAAAATGGAGCACCATGACCTTGTCATCAACCATATTGTGTTGCATTGTCATGAAGATGCTGTCATCCAATCCAGTTGAGTCGATTTTGTCTTGTCTGAAGCTACTTCCTGTCCTCATCTTCCTATCCAATCAGAATGGAACACTGACTTTACTGCAAATTTTCATTCATATTTTGTATCGTTGTTCTGCCATCAAACACCATGTTGCATTGACACAGAGATGCTGTTGTCTAATGGATTATCTTTTTTTGGTATTTTTTTCATGCCTTAGCCAAAAAAGGCAAATTGAGGACAATTATTTTGCTTAATCCAGTTAGGTGTTTTCTCATTTTGTCTCCAACCACTTCTTTTCTACCATCCCTCAATTCCTGTCTTTGCTCTTTTAGAATTCGTGGAGAGACACTGGAAAGATGACTGGTTTTTTGGCTACCAGTTCCTGAATGGTACTAATCCAACTCTGATTCGCCGGTGCACTGAAGTCCCCCCCAACTTTGCTGTTAACGAGGAGACATTGCATGGGTTGCTGGAGGGCGGAGCCAGCCTTAAAGAGGAAATGGAGGTAATTATTATCAAGAGTAATAATAAATATTATTAATACAAATATTCACATAAATAAATTTTCATGAACCCAAATTAATTATAAAATATATATAAATAAGATTAAATAAGAAATAATAGTTAAAACATTTTTGTTTTATTTCAAATATATGTTTTTTACCAATTTAGATATTTCAAATATGATATTAATGAAATAAATTATTTTCATATTTCATATTTCAAACATGATGAGATTAATTGTGCCACAATAATAATTATAATAACCCACAAAACATCGCTATGATATTCATTATAGCTAATATGTTTAATCTTTCTAGAGAGGAAATATATTTTTGGTGGACTACTGGCGTTTGGATGGAGTGACACCGAATATTGTCAACGGGAAGCAGAATTATCTGACAGCTCCGCTGGTCCTGCTCTATTTAAACCCTAAAAACAGACTGGTACCCATTGCTATCCAGGTATGAACTCTAACCCCTGTCACTTTGAACCCTTGACCTGAGTAGCTTTTATTCCTGACCCATTTCCTTCTTTCCCTTCCTTCTTAAATTCATTCCTTCCATTCTTTTTTTCTTTCCTATTTCTAAGTGATTGAGCCAAATGTTATGGGGGTCCCTTGGAAAAAGAGACGTCTGAAAGAAAAAAGAACAAAGGTCATTAGACTCTCCTAACTCTCTTGAATTGCGCCTTAGCTTTGTAAGGAAGCAAGGAAGTAGGGATGGAATGAGGCAGGGAAGGAAGGAAGGAATGAAGAAAGGAATCAAGGAGGGAAGGCAGGTAGAGAAGGATCATTCCTTCCCTCATTTTTTTCCCTTCCTTGCTTCTTTGCTTTCTTTCCTAGCTTAAGCAGACTCCAGGAGATTCCTGAATGACCTTTGGTGTTTCATTCCTTCCTTCCTTGCCTAGCTGAAGCAGACTCCAGGAGAAGACAACCCCATCTTTGTTCCTAATGATCTTGAATTTGATTGGCTGACGGCTAAAACCTTTGTCCGCGGTGCTGACTTTGCCGAACATGAGCTGAATGCCCACTTCCTGCGGACGCACCTGATCTCTGAGCTCTTCGCCATGGCAACACTCCGAAACTTTCCCATGGTGCACCCGCTCTACAAGGTACCTGTTGCCTAGGCAACCACAGCCTAGGCAACCCCCATTGTCTTCTAGTAGTTTAGTTTGGTATTCAGAGTATTGTTTTGTGTATTTATATTGTTATTCACAGAATTTGTTGTGTATTCCAGCTTCTGATTTCTCATTTCCGCTACACATTGGAAATTGACACGCTGGCTCGAAATCTGCTGATCTCTGATAGCGGGACATTAACCAAGGTGAGGCTTTATCCATCCATCCTCATCCATCCTCTTTCCAGGGATACTGGGGGGCATCTGTCCTAGGAGCCTGACCCTCATCAACTGGCTCCTCTCAATGGAGGAGCAGCAGCTCGACTCCTTGGTCTTCCTGGATCACTGACGTCCTCACCCTGTCACCCTGAGGAGAAACCTCATTTTGGTCCCATGTATCCTTGACATTGAGAGCTTTGCTTTGTGGCTCAGATCCTCAGATACCTTCTGCCAGACGGTAGCAGTGAGGACAGGGCACCGTTTCACATATGCCATTTAAACAATCCATGTGTGCCGGATCTAGTTATCTAGTTATTATCAATTAAGCTCAGGGTTACTCTGTTTCACAAACATGGATTATGATTTGATTAGTCAATCTAGCATTAAGACATCTTGGATAACTGTGCACACCCACTCTGATGTAAAGGGGAGATGAATCATCAATCAATACAGGATCACATATGTAACATAATGAAATTGACAAAATCTATATTTTTCTGATGTTTATTGCTTTTATTTTGTTTTGGGGTTGTAGACTTCCAAAATCATGGAAAAGCAAGAGAGGACACATTTTTTTCAGCTCCGCAGAGCAGGAACTCCTCATTGAGATTTATGAAGTAAAAAAAGAAATCTTAACAAGCAAATCCAACATACCCAGAGCAGCTAAATTGAGGGAGGAAGCCTGGCAGAGAATTGCAGATAAAGTAATTGTGTAAGACTTTTGTGTGTGGCTGATTCTAATTCTGCTAAATATTCAAGTGGTGGTAAGCCCCCAATCTTGTGCTTTCTGGTAATGTCACTATACTGAAACATTAAAAATTATTAGGGGAATTAATTATGAATTATTTTATAATGACTTCCCAGGGCATCTGGCAGAGCCAACAAAAGGGAAATCAAATATAAAAATATACTAGGCAATGTCTGAGTAAGTAGTTAACCTCTCAAAACTATCTTAATGTAGCCAACAAGAAAAAGGCTGAGGTGAGGAAGACGGGGCAGCCTTTTGAACACAAGGTAGACTTTTCTGACAGCTCAGCACACTGTTTGCTGATATTTTCAGCATCGCCAACAGTTTATAAAATGTGTCCGGCGGGTAGCGCTCATAAAGATAATCATCCACGTGCCCTAAAGGATCTTGTTGATCTCTAAAAACCCTGAATAAAAAGGTTTGAGGCTTGTTTTAAGAGTTTAAGAGACTTCAGGTGGCCAGGAAGTGCTTTCCAAAGGTGGGGTGCAGCTGGGCAAAAGGCCTGATCTCCCATAGAGCGGAGTTTGGTCCTGGGGGTTCGGAGGAGCAGGGGGTCATTTGACCTCAGGTTGTGACTGAAAGTTTGGGGGTTCACGAGTTCACTCAAGTATGGGATTGTAAGTCTGTGGATACATTGATAGGTCAGGAGAAGGGTTTTACATTAAATCCTGTAGGAGACTGAGAGCCAGAGCAGTTGGTACAGGACAGGTCTGATCTCATCACAATCCTAGCAGTACTGCTCCAGTTATACTGGAGTTTCTGAAGACTCCTGTCAGGGATCATGATGAAGAGTTCATTGCAGTAGTCCAGGTCAGAGTCTGAAGATGTTCTTGAGATGCCAAGAATGTAAACAGCTCTCACTCTGAGTGTACAGGGACCGAAAGGCTCACAGCACATTCACCTCCCACAGGGTACAGTAGTCACAGACCTTTTCCAAACCCACTATGCACATATAGGCGGGGTTATCAAACTCTCAGGACCCTTTGACTATAGGAGATGTAAAAAAAACAACTAGGATTTTTTACCCTATAACAGATAATTATATACATTTGAGAAAAACATTTATTTTTTATATTGCACAAAAATGCTAATGTACAATATGCAATAATTTTAATACCTTATTTTTTGTTAACTGATATATGTATATATAATATAATTTTAATAACCTTTATTATTTAAATAACCATACAACTTTTAACTTTTTTAAATATTATTTCTCAAATATTAAGTACACGGCAGTGGGTGGTCCAGGGATGCTGGAGTTCCTGCGGAGGGCATCAGCCACATTGACCTTTCGTGATCTCTGTTTGCCTGATGACATCATAGGGCGGGGCCTGGACTCACTTCCTGGTTACTATTACCGTGACGATGGACTCCGACTGTGGAATGTGATCCACAGGTCAATATGATTATTGTTAGAATTATTATAATGTAGTAGTAATAGTGTAATTCATTAGCAATAATTTAGCAATTATTAAATTGTGATTATTAATTCAGTTACAGCTACAATATACAACTTTTTTAAACTTGTAATAAACAGGAAATATTCTACATTATCAGTCAGTGTGTTCATGCTTAAATCCTCCATTTGTATGAAATTGACGTTTCAATGATGTTGGGACATTTTGGGCTGTATGCCATTTTCTGTGGGCGTGTCATATGGGAGTTGCCAGTGGTGAGCTGGGTGTGGCTATCAAGGTGATGCTAGTGTCCACAGGGCAGAGACCCACAACAACAACAATGGACAAAAACAGTAAGAAAAGAACAGCGAAGCAAAACATTCAGAAACATGTTGAACATCAGTTTTGATTTTTCAACCCTGCTTTATCAACCCCCGTAGCAGCTTTATAGATGCCAGTTACCTCAGCCTCAGGATAGATACTGTAGTCAAGGTAGACAGCGCATCAAGATGAGGGTCAGGTGTTGGGCCAGGAACTTGACCAATGAAGGGTAGGAGGGCAGGACTAACAATACACTTTCTGTCTCAAGGAGAAGAAAATCCTTATTTGAGCCTATTAGATAATAATAGCAATAAGAAACTGAATTTGTATTGAAGCTTTTCAGGAACAATGTTTACAAAGCGCTTTACAGACTATAAGAGCAAGCAACAAGAGAAAAAGGGACATATACATTTATGTACATGTATAAAAAGAAAAGATTAGATAAAAACAAATTAGTAAATGATGATGAATTGAATGGTTTGAAGAAGTGATGCTATCAGTACAGGAACCCTAATGGAGAATATCTAGAATCTAGACTGTTCAACAGACTGGAGGGATCTAAAGGCCAGTCATGTAGCAGGGGGATAAACCATGATATGGTTTAAAATAAATAAGTAAAATC
>CABFOQ010026701.1:0-11951 GCA_900660455.1 Gephyroberyx darwinii | reverse complement strand
GTATGTGCGGAGCGGCATCGGCGCGTACAGGTTTATTGAAATACTCTCCTCTTTCTCCCGGTAATTGCTCTGGCTTGCTCCATCTCCTCCGCTCTTCTCTTCTCCTCTCTCTCTCTCTCGCTCGCTCTCCCACTCCATCTCTCTCTGTCTCCCTACAGAACGGCTCTCGATTCCCCTCTTCATCTTATTGCTTGTTCCTCTTCCTTCTTCCTGCCTGTCTTCTTCTATTTATGTCCCTTATTACTCCTTCCCCCCCCCACCCTGTTCCCCATCTTTCTTTATCTACTTTGTCTCTACCTCTCCTTTACCTTCCTCTGCTGCTTCCTTTCTCCATTTGCTTCTCCATTATCGTCCTCCTCCCCTCTCACCTCCTCTCTCCTCTTTTGTCACCTGTAAGATTGGAGCGGAGGATAACCGAGATTCCATCATGGTTCTTATGAATAGGTTATGCAGATGTCAGTGGCAGCACTGCACCTCATAAATACCCTCCTTATTACCTGCCCCTCCTGCTGCACCCGTATGGGGTCTTGTGTTCGTTTTGGCTAACTAGCCGCCTCGCAACATATATGGAATGTTTTCATGTGTTGCATTCGAGGTAACGCTGGAGCAAATATATATGCAGATGGCATATTGGGTTCACCCGTGCTGCATGTCAGCCTCACTTGTGTGTTTGTACGTACCTGTTCCTCCTTTCATATCTTTTTCAAACTCTGCCTCTGTCACAACCAAAGCCAAAACAAACATGAGCGGTGCGCTCCGTTCACAGCTGGCAAGGTGCGAGTCAGCTGTTCTTCCTCCTTTGTACTGTTCAGTTCAGTCAGTTCCTCTCCTCTTCACAGTGCAGTACTGTATCCCTCTGTCTCTGTCTGACTCCACCTATCTATCTATCTCTTTGTCTTTCTTACTCTCTCTCTCTGTCTCTCTCTCTCTTGGGCCTCCACAGAGCTAACCCAAAGAGAATGGTAAGTGAACAATATACTCTGAGTGTGTGTGTGTGTCTATACCAAAATGCTTGTAGATTCCCAGTGCAGTTAACCTCTCCGTGGCTCCTGTCACTTCCCTCTAGCAGTGGTGGAGGTGATACAGAGTTCATATTAGGATTAGGTCTCTGCGTGGGATAAGTGTGGGGCTGAAGGCAGACTTGGTGGTTAACAAAGACAGAATTATGAATCCCTGTGCAGGCAGGAGGAGGCTGATCATCACCCTGACCAATTTACCCCGATAGTCAGCCGAGGACCGAGGAGTCTCCGTTCTTCATGTCATTATCTCACGGCCTCCTCAAATGAGCCACGTGGGAGAGAGAGATAACGGGAAGCAGGGAGATGGGGAAGCGAGAGCATTCGCGGGTGGGTTTCAACGATTCGTACCGCCATTATCGTTGCGCGCGTGGCTTCCAATGTGATAATCTCTAGATGCATTCAGCTGATGCACGGTCACCTTATTGCAGGATCATGAGAACCAGCAGAAGAGAAGAAGAGAACACTTTCTATTTGCTAGAGGTCATCTCCAGATGGCCAAACGCCTAAACACAGTTTGACTTGGCTTTGCTCAATGATGCATGTGAGCCACATTGACCACCAGTGAGATCATCTGACCTTGCATCCCGCTGCCACTGTCGGTGTCATCGGCCATATTCTTTGTCACGCTTTATTTTGATCCATTCCTATTCAATCTGTAATTTAAAATCATTCTGTGTTGAGTGTTGATGCACTATTAGCCATTATTGAAATGGTGTCTATCTCCCAATTGCCCCAAGGCTTCAAGAATATCTCTCTAGCCGGTTCTCTCCTCCTTCATCTACATCCCCCATTTTAGTTTTGGGGAAATCAATAAAGCATCAAAGCTTTCACCTGGATTTACTCCGTTTCTCGGAGCAGGGAAAACTAATGTTTCGTACGCTCGGTCTACAGTAGGCCTACCAAGTGCAATTGTCCCATTTTCAGTTTTCATGCGTCCCGCTGTCAGGAAACTAAACCACTCATGTATCGCTTACACCACCAGACATTACCGCCCGTGCTCAAGTCTAACAAAAGAAAACCCACTCTTGTCAGAATCTATTCACATTGTAAATGGGAAGTAATGAGGTGCAAAAAAAGGCTTTGGATGGGTGAGCCGGGCGGCAAGAGGGTGGGTGTGGTATCCACTATTACTACCGGGGGAGGGGGGATGAGGCTGGAGGAGGGATACCAGGGGGTATGGCGATGGATGGATAGATAAAGAGAGAGTGTAGAAAGGCATGGAGGGAGAGTGGAGGGGCTCTGCCTGCCTGCTGCCTCTCCCCATAGGAACAGCTGTCTCTCAGACTGCAGCAGATGCAGATCCACAGAGGGTGGATGTACGGTCTGACAGGTCCCTAAGCCTTTACTCAACTCTTATTTTCCTGATGAGTAAAGCTTTTATCTTTATCGTTTAGCTTTTATTTCTTGTTTAAAACACTTTGTTGCGCAATATTTAACATTTAACATTTCTGCTAGTACTTTGGTCGTACTAATAAATATTGTAGATTAATCAAGACATTTTAAGTGCCATCCCATCAGCTATAATTGTGATTATTTCAGTGCACCCAATTCAGAAGAACCTATATTCAATGATAACCTTGTAAATCCTGTGCATCACTTGCTGTTGTGTGCTGTCTGTAAACTGGAAGCTCATGAACAGTTTAAATTTGAACAGTCCAAGCCCTGTCTACCGGTGAGAGATGCTTTCAATCATCTATCCATTTATTTACCTCCCAAAGGCTTCTCGTGGGTAATAGATTGTGGCTGGCTAGTAAATAGATGCTCTGCCTGCTTGATAGTGAATATGGAGGAAAGTGTTAAAAGGATGGTACATAATTGTTGGGTTGGCTTGTGGAGGCTCGAACACCTCGGATGCTGATACATTGTCAAAATGTATCAGGTCCATATAAATGGGTTCAAAATGGAATAAAACCCATTAATGTAAGTAAATTGCTGCATAATCACATTATTACATCAACCGGTAATTATTACTTTATTATGGGCGTAAAAATTTTAATTGATGATGTAATAATAAAATTGTCTAATATTGCAGAAACTCTTGCTATTCCATCTTATTCTTACTAATAATTGTTATCAGCCAATATCATGATTATTACATCATCAGTTAAAATATTGGTTATATGAAGTAATAATGTAATAATGTGATGTTATTACATTATCAGGTTTTACATGTTCAGCTTATTAAGAGACATTTTATTACAAGTTACTACATTATCAGGCTGTTATTATATTATATATGTAACAGCCGTGTATATAGTACAAGGTGTCATCAAGAATTATGCAATATCACTGCAATCTGGATAACAATCAGACAGATAAATAAATGAATTAGATATTATAATATTTGTATAATGCTCAATGTGACGCTATGTTGGAAGTGGTGTGTCGTTTAGATTCTCCAAACTAAGTATGGACTCGTTCTGAAGATTGAGATCCGCGACCTTTTGTACAAGAGCCTCAAATCCCACATGTTCCTCCTCTCACATGCACTGTTGATGTATCTAACCTAGTTTCAGTTTCAACTACAATAAGCTCTTTTCACTTTCTGGCCCCATTTGGGGGTTCAGTTAAAGGATAGTGTGCGTGTACACGTATGTGTGTGCTTGTACTTGTGTGTGTGTGTGTGTGTGTGTGCTCACACGTGTGATAGCATGTATGTTTTCTCTCACTGTAGCAAATTATCTTTTTCATTAATTTCGACGCAGCAGGAAATTAGCCTGTACTCTGCTGGAGGCTACATCTAAATTAGAGCGATTGAGGTAATCCAGGGGCTTGAGAGACTAAGCCTATTCTAGGCTCCAATAGTCAAATGACAAAGACAGTGACATTTCCAAATGGCTTATCTCATACGAGGTTATCGAGAGAGGCTTTCGTAGCTGTTCAACCAATTGGACAATCCTAGTGTGGTATTTCTATTCTCTCGCTGTATCTCTGCAGTATTGATTTGTCTGACTTTCAGGTCAAAAACAGAGATGTGCATCGCACAGTTAGACAAGTTTGACTCACATGGTCCAAGCAGGTAGGTCCATGTCCTCTCTTTCTTTATTGACCTCCTCCTTCTCATCCTCCGCATCTTTCCTACAGTGCCTTTCTCCAGCTAGGCCGTGTTTGTTTGTGCGTAGGAGTGGGACAGACAGGCCAACTCTCTGGGGGAAACGCCGTTAGACTCCAACAGGAGACATTTGACTTTGGTGTCAGAGGGATCTGGGTCAAGATATTTGACTACTGAACCGCACTCTGGAGAGCGCCCACCCAGAGGCCTGCCGGAACTGCAGTCGATCCAGACACAATGGGAGGGGAGGAGGAAAGGGGTGAGACAGCCGTGTAGTGTGTGGTATACTGCCCTGTGGGAGCTCTATTGAGTGAAAGCTCACCATGTTTCATTGGCTTGCAGCACAGCCATGAGTGTGCTCAATATTGTGCTTAAGACAAGTACTAGGCCTACATTACATGTGGATTAGAAGCTAGCTTTTTTGGGCTGGTTCCTATTTTGAAATGTTTTCTTTCAGATCTTTTAAGTGCAGAATTCAGACACTGTATCACTTAAATCCCACCTCAGTTCAATCTTTATTACGCAGGTCATCTACAGAGCACGGTCGAGTTTTACTGCAGTGTGTCTTCGTTAGAAAAACAGGCCTGCTTCCTGAGGTGTCCCACCACTTCCCCGGGGCATGCCGAATCGTGTTTGTTTTGACAGACTAGCCTACGTATGTCATGGGAGTTCAGCGTCAAAGCAAATGTTTAAACATTTCACTTTGCTCAAACATGAACCGCCGCAGGAAGGCAAAGAGCTACGGCGCTGCACTGTGCGGCATGCATCACTGCACTTGGTTGCATGCCACTGACTAATCAGTTGGTTGCACCTTTTCCCCGTGGCAAGCGATGACGCCCTTTGCACTGTACTGGTTTACGTCACAGCTTTTTCAGATGGTGTGAATTCTCCATGTGGTGGTACTGGTTAACCAGAATATGATTTTAAATCTTACCTTGGAAAGATTCAGGCTGATTCAGGTTTCATAAAATTTACAGCAGGATGAATTGAACGACCTGGAAAGCAAACTGCACTGAACTGTTATTCCTGCTTCACTTCATATTCAACATTGACAACATTAAAATTGTATCCATTAAGGGTATGAAAATATGAAGGTTTCTGATAGTCGGGCAAACTGTTATTCTGCATACAACATGTTTCATTTTCTTTAAAAAATTACACAGATATCAATGTGTAACTGAAGAGATGGTGAGCCGCCAGCGCAGCATGAAGCCTCGATTCCCTCCCCGAGTGACTTATCTCTGCAAAGCTAATCAATAATTAACTGTAGGACGTGCTGTGATGAGCATGGTAATACACCCCTTAGAAAGATACCATCTCACATTATACTCTGTTTACCCTCTCTAACGGCGGAGCGTGCATGTATAACCGGCCCCGGGCATGTGCTAATACTGAGTGACATCCTTGCACTGTCTTTGGGATCAATATGAGGCAGTACACTGTGCATGGATACACATAGATTAAAAAAAAAGAAATTTGAATCCTGCTCTATTTTTTATATCACAATACATATTATATAGGTGTAATAAAGAAAATTCACACCATGCTACTACTCAATGATTCATTATAATTGAACTTGCAGTGTAGAGAACGTGTTGACGGCTCTGCAGCAACGGATGCCACTCGTTGGCCAAGTCGTGTGCTTGTATGGGAGAGAAAGGTCAGATCACTGAGGGAGATTCCTTGTATGTATCTTTCTCAAGATCTGACAGCGAGATAGCATGAACATAAACAGGGTTTCTCCATGAACAGGTTGATAAAGGAGAGGCTATTTTTTTCCTGATACCTCCACCAAGCAAAAGTCGATTCGATGAAGTCAGTAAAGACTTGTTTTACGTCAGCCGCACCACTATGCTAAATTTTAGAGCATAATTTTTTTGCTGCAATTTCAATGTCTTGCATCATGCTGAACATATCCTTTCAACCTTCAAGCTCAAGTTGCAAAAGGTACAACTCCAAAAGTAAAGACAGACCGTTGATACAATCCGTCAAATTGGATAGAGGATTTTATCTAGCTGTCATCGACTATCAAAAACAAGTAGATATGTAGAGCTGAGGCGAGTTCTTTTTACTCATAGAGGATGTTGATCTAAGAGAACAACAATTGATGAAACAAATCTACTTGTCTCTCCATATCTTTGATGCTTTTCCCGTTGGAGGTTCTTTTTTCCTCTCTCGCTGTCATTTTCCTCTTCTCTCCTGTCTAGTCTCATATCCATAACAGAATCTAGGTTACATCACTTATCAAGTTTGCACCAACTTACCCTGCCTCCATTTCTTTGCCTTGTCTCTGGTGTAGTTTCAGAGGTTATTGGAATTTGGTTTCTTAACTATTATTGAACAAAAGTGTTAGGAGTCAAAGAAAGTTAAGTTTCTTGAAAATGTTAGCAAGATTGTTGCTCTTTAAAATGAGTTTGTTTTCTCCTCAGAGAGAATGATGTTAAACAGTGTGGGCACTTGGCAGCCATCCCTTGTTACCTTTGAAATCGTTTGAACAGAAAGTTGCTTTGTTACTGCTGAGTCCTCGCAGAGCATAAAGCCAAGCTAAGCAAACAGAGTGGTCTAAACAGATGTATTATTCATAAAGCTCATAAGACAACCCGCCTCTGCCAAACTCCTCAATTCAAAGAGAAGCCGCTGTGGGACCCGAGCGGGAACCCAAAGATGTAACGGAACATGGAACAGCTCCTTCCGCCTGTCAAGTTGTTCGGTTACGTCTTTGGAGCTGCAGCTTTGTTATGGTAATGACGGAAAAAGGTATGCCGTTGCACACCTTCAAAACAGAGACATCCTTTTTGCTTTAACTGCCTTGTCTTTTTCCTGTTTTGTTGACATTTGTTACATATTTGTCAGTTTGTTTCGTTTCACTGCGGGGAGCTCTGCTAATCCTAGTAATAATTAAATCCGTCCACTCTTCCAACTCCTAGTTTGTCTTCTCCTTAGGGTGTGCTGTAAATAACTTATCATAAGAGAACACAGGGAATGGGTGCAGTAGGGATGTACAATGAATTTACAGCATTCATATTCCAAAAATGCTGATCGGAAAGATATTGGAAGCTATTTCCCACTATTTGGTTTAAATACATAAATTCTGGATTTACTTCTCATAATTATTATGGTCTGTATGGTCTGCACACTGACAGAAAGATAGATTGGTCTTTAAATGTTATTTGTGGATCAGCCCCTAAGACTTCCTCTCCGCTCTGTGTAAATAGCCTCTTGCACGCCAAACACAGATGACTTCCCCACAGAAAACAGACCATACATACCGTAACCACGCTCTTATTCTGGAGGTCTGAAACTGATTTAGAGGGAATATCTGTGTCCCTCCCCGGTCTCTTGTTGCAGTTCATCTTTACCAGTGGATAATCTCAAATACCCCGAGCTGCTCATTAGAAATGGCCTTTGTTCCCACCGGTGATATGGCACTCCTAACCCACGGCTGGCATGCCGCTCAAGCAGAACCACCCTCAGCTAACCACCCCACCAGGGACAGGAAGAGGGAAAGTGAGGGGCGCTCACCACAGTACCAATCATACAGAAAGCAGTGGGCTCAGAAAATAATGAGAAAGTTCAACCGCGTCTCAACTGAATCGATTGAGAAATCAATATCTCACAGCCACCCTACATACACTGTGACTTTTGCAGCTACACAGGTGGGCTAATATCACAGAGTGAATATACCTTTATAGTTACTTTGTTCACTTAATCTTTGTTCACATAGCCTATTCAAAGCTTTAAGAGACACACATATTCTGAACAAACTCAAATGCATGTTACACATTATTTTGTAATACAAACTCAGAAAAAGGCAACAAAAGAAAATCCTTTGTCACCAAGGCTGTATCATTTTGAAAAAAGGTATAGTATTATTATTGCCAACTGCCAACAAGTCAGGATGAAACACTATAATCTCCAAATTATGATTTTCACTTCCTATGCACAGATTACAGTCACTGCAATGGAGGGATGCATCACTACATGCTATGAGCTAAATGCTAAATGTTGAATAATAAATGATTATTTCAAAAGTAATACTTCCTGCTCACTATATCTTAGCATTTATTTTCATAAATTACTAGCCATCTGAGACTATGAGATGATGATCTTCTCTCGCTCTTGTATGTGTGTGTGTTCATTGTGTCTTCGCTT
Source organism: Gephyroberyx darwinii (assembly GCA_900660455.1). NCBI lineage: Eukaryota > Metazoa > Chordata > Actinopteri > Trachichthyiformes > Trachichthyidae > Gephyroberyx > Gephyroberyx darwinii. The sequence continues at coordinate 3,728 of CABFOQ010026701.1, read as the reverse complement.
TTATTCCTCACAGATGAAAGAAAACAGACGCTATTGCTACTTCCCAAACCACATCAAAACCTTTCATCTCACTAGAATTATGATGCACCCATTGAATGTAAGCATGTTATTTTTAGGGTGCCAAATAGTGTGTTTTTGAGCTGGCCTGTGATCAGCGTGATTTAGATTCTAATGAGTTTGGCTGTGCTTTCACCAGACAGCGGTCTTTTCAGTCGGCACAGCTGCAATTTGAAGTGTGCACTCAAAATAGCTCAAATAATGGGACGCTATTTACTTCCTATATTTGACTGATTATTGTACCGGTCTTAACTATAAACACGTATAATATAGTCATTTAGGAACAGATAAAGTGTCAGACTTCATAACAGGATTTGACACTGGAAATGAAGGCTATATATTGATAACTAAAAACTTTTCTCCCATTTTTCAATCCTTGTTTTTCTCCCCGTTCCTGTCAACTGTTTCAACGTGCTGTCACTGTGGCATGCGTGCTTTTTCAATTGAGCGGTACAGATGACAATTACAACAGTATCATTTGCATGTAAATTGCTTTTTTTTTTTCTCGCCAAGGTCAGTTTTAGGCCTAATCCCAACCCTGAGTTTCGGATGTTGTTTGTTGCTTATAAGCCTCTGTCTTTGTGGGCCTCAATTGATACGCTGCTTATTTCGGTCTATTAAACCTTGGCCTTTGCTGGTACAGTGGCGCTGCATTTCAACAGGATATTATGAGTTGGGACCATTCAGTGGCGATTATGGTTTTTGAAGGGCATAAGATCAATTGCAACTTAGTTTAATGCCCATTATTATCTGTCACTCTTTTTTTCAGAAAGGGTGGGGGAATGTCCACCCTCCTTTTCTCTTTGCGATATAGAAAATAGGAAGGAATGGGACAGGAAGAGGTGGAAATGCAGGGGAGAGAACTGTCACATGACCTCTCATCTGAAGCCAGGTCACCACAGAATGAGTGGTACAAGGCAGGCATTTTATCAAATCAGGACAAATAGGCTTCCCGAGAGAGATATTTCTATGAAGGACGAACTTCAGTTGTCTGTGCTGTGCATTATGCAAGGTTACATCGTCCACTAACCTCATCTCAGCATCCAGTATAGGTGTGTTTTGACAAGAGACTGTCCACTATGGGATTGGACATCCACTGACATTCAGAGGACCCAACACCAATGACATTCAGAAAATGTTAGTACATCTGTCAAAATATGCCATCAGGGAGGAAATGGAGTCAGCCAAAGCTTTATAATTTATAGAAATGCCAAAGGAAATCCAACCAAGGAAATATGAAGGTGTGTCTACATTATGGGTGCAGATACAGATAGTACAGATAGTCAGTTTAGTGGCTATTACAGACTGAGGTCCTTTCAGTCCTCTACAGTGTTCACATTTATTTTGAGGAGTATTTGTAATTTGAAATAGGGTATAATTTCCTGTATTTTGCCTGTTGTGTTCGCCTGGCCAGTTGTTATATTCCTGAAACACCAAAACGTGTATTTGCACTTAGTATGAAGCACATTCCTCTACATCGGTTGGAAATGGGTTGGATATATCCTTCTCCTTTCTTTAATCTGGTCCCAAGAGACAAGGGATTTGCTCCTGTGTGATTCTGCATATTTTATCCGCCTAAAGCTGGATATTTGTTGTAAATAGCTGTCCCTCTCCAGGGAATGATTTGTTATGGTATGTGAGAGTGCCAATAATGGCTGCTGTACCTTACAGTCTACTACTAGCCTACTTTTCCATTGTCTTACGATATGAACTCTTGCTATTGAATGCTCAGTTTTTTAAGCCATGCCAGAGGTGCTGAATTATACAATACATTGGTAATCAAAGTGAATTGTTTCAATGCACATTTAAAGTCATGTTCTCATCTTAAAGAATATGTAGATAATATGCCAGATAATGTAAAAACTAATCATTGTCCCTCTAAATGGGTTGAAAATGTTAATAATGTCATGAATTGATGGATAATGTAACAAGATCACATTATTACATTAACTGATCATAAGTGGTGTAACATATTTTTAACTGATGATGTAACAATAATACTGACGAATAATGTAAAAGCTTGTAAAAATGAGGAGAATGTAATATGTGACATTATTACCTTATACAGTAATAATCAGCAGTTCATCTAATAATGTTATGATGTTACATAATCCAGCGATTTATTACATTTTCAACCCATTTAAAGGGACATTTTATTACATTTAGTCACTATTTTTAAATGCTGTATAGATTAGATTACAGGTGGATGACAGAGCCAAATGCAGGTGGGTGGGGTTTCTGTTTGACCTCTGGTTTCCACTTCCTGTTCCTGTTTCCTGTGTCTGCTTGGAAACACAAACTCTGCGTTCCATTTCTTTTTTCTTTTTTTTCCACATAGCATGGTCCCAAACTTGCATCGATGTTAACATTGCACCAGTGAGGAATCACTCCTCCACTTTAATATATCCTGCACACTGTGTGGTAAAATCATAGATAGAGCCATGACAAAGCAAAAGGTCTCACATGAATCTTGAAGGTTATTAGCTGCATGCAGGAGCAAGTGGCATGATATGAACATGGAATGGAGGTGGCAGACTGTTGCCCCCAGCATGAGGCAAGTACATGACTCATCATTTTTGCTCTCAAAATAATTTGAAACAGCACACCTTCATGACTCACATTTTTTTCTGTTGTGTCCCGTTCCTTACTCTACAAAAGGAACAGCGAAAGCATTTCAGTTAATCTTACCAAACATCACAGCTTAACACACAACCAACTCTTGCTGCAATGAGCACAACTTAAAAAAAAAAATCATGTAATATTTTTTCTCATATCATCACTTATTAACTATGACGTTTGAAAAAAAATAGCAGCTGCATAATCTTTCTTTCTCACCATTCACAAACGCTACAGTTCACACACCGACCCCCCCTCCCACCACCTACGAAATACAGCCAACTATTTCACACAAACACAGCTGCAGAAGCACTTGAAGCAATCCCAGCAGGTAGAGGGGCTTAACATGAAACAGACTTGTGGGATGTTCGCTACTCTAGGCAATGTTTCAGCATCTGGAATGGGACCAGTATTTTGAGTTTTAATGCAAAGGGAAAAACAAAAAAAACAATGTGGAAAGGCAGAGAAGTATGAAATTGTTTGTGTGAAAACATTCCCTAATACTCTCAACGAGAAAATGAGTTTTCTTATCTGGCACGTGGAATATGTTGCCTCCACAGCAAGTGACCTTGTTTATGAAAAAGATGTTTGGCGTGCTGTTTGGATTTTAAGTGAATTAATTTGACGCTCCCTAACTTTGTCTCATCTTCTGAGGGGTAAATTTTAGTTGATTTAGTTGTTTTATTAACTTCAACATCGCTTGAAACATTAACAACCTTGTCTCCACCAAGGACCACACAATAGTTTCCATTTGACTGTAACCGGAGAAAATATCTGCACAGCGATCAGAACATGAACACAAAACCTATATAAATGCATGTGACACCCCTGCAGCAAAGCATTTGTCCATGCATTTAAATAGGAATATTATTATAATGATGGATACGTTCTACTTATAGATTCTGATATTCTGCCAGTCTGTGAACTCCACACGCTGTTGAATATTAGTCTGTAATTGGTTTGAGGGTGTTGAGGGCCCCGTAGAGAAAATGAGCTCCAACATTTGACCCCTCACAGCTCACTCTCAGTGGTGGTTCTGGGTGATTCCACCATCA
>CABFOQ010026699.1:11483-22126 GCA_900660455.1 Gephyroberyx darwinii | reverse complement strand
CATGCATTTATCCATTGACCTGCATCTCTCTCTCTCTCTCTCTCTCTCTCTCTCTCTCTCTCTCTCTCTCTCTCTCTGTCTATCTGTCTGTCTGTCTGTCTGTCTCTCTCTCTCTCATTTTATTGTCAGCTTTATAGCAAAAAACCCCAAAAAAACAATACATTTACATTGACCGTTCAGTGTTGTTGTCATGGGGAGGACACCTTTCTCATTTTCTTGTTTCTGATTGATGACATTGAAACCAGCTTCCACCACCACCAAAGGAAATATTGCCTCCAGTGTTCCCTAACTATTTACCCATGTGTCTCCTCTCTCCAGGGGTGTTTGGTCAGCGTCTGGAGGAGACGGTGCTGTATGAGCGCCGTTACGGGGTGCGTTTGGTTCCGTTGGTGGTGGAGCAGTGTGTGGCCTTCATCCGGGACAGCGGCCTGCATGAGGTGGGCTTGTTTCGTCAGCCGGGACAGGCCACTCTGGTCAAAGAGCTGCAGGAGGCCTTCGATGCCGGGGAGAGGCCCTCCTTTGACAGGTAGCTAGGATAGAGAGTGTGTGTGTGTGTGTGTGTGTGTGTGTGAAGCACTCTGTGACCAAGCAGTTTGTCGAAGGGTTTTTATAAATAAAGCTGGATTGGTGTGCGTTTCCTCTGCAGTAGCACAGACGTCCACACGGTGGCGTCCCTGCTGAAGCTCTACCTCAGACAGCTGCCGGAGCCTCTGGTCCCTTACAGCCGATACCAGGACTTCCTCCTCTGTGGCCAGAAGCTGTCGACTGACAGGACGCCGGTAGCAACACAGGACAAACACACATGAAGTATCCACATACCGATAGATGATGGCTATAGATATAGAGATTGATACAGATATAGATGGTCGATACAGATATAGTTGACTCTGGGTTTTATCATGAACCACATTGTTTTATCAACAGGGTTTCTATGGATGTATGGGATACACTATCAGCTATGTTGGCTAATGCTACTGTATTCTCCATAGAAGAGATGAAGGCAGCCGATCAACTAGATCACATTCAAACAAACTGATCACTTATTGATAAACTGATCAGTAATTACCTCCTCCCCTCCCTCCTTCCCTCTTTCTCTTCTCCCTTCCTTCCCTCCCCTCTCAGGGTTTGGTCGAGTTGAGGAATCTTCTCCATGAGTTACCAGTCACTAACTTCAATCTGCTCAACTACATCTGCCAGTAAGACAACCCTCCTCTTCCTCTGTCTGTCTGTCTGTCTGTCTGTCTGTCTGTCTGTCTATGTTAGGGTTGAACCCATATACGGGGCTGATATCGGCCCGTCAGTGTCATATATCTCTGATATGATATGATGCAGTTTGATTGGTTACAATTCATTGTAGAATTGATCAATACTACACTGGTTGTCTTCACCTGAATTGATTCTGATGTGTCGTTTTGATTCCACACAGGTATGAACAAATATGTATTGTTGTTATTGACATCCTGGGTTTCAGTGGAGAGGTTTAGTGTCCCATGATGGTCTAAATACTGAGAGGCTTTTATGTTTTTGGCATGGAAATGGTAAAAATCAATCAGCCTTCCAAAACCCATCAGTCCAACCTTAGGCTGTAAGTCCACTGCTCTGACTCTGACTCTGTGTGTGTGTGTGTGTGTGTGTGTGTGTGTGTAGGTTTCTGAACGAGGTCCAGGGCTACTCCAGCAGTAATAAGATGAGCTGCCAGAACCTGGCCACTGTGTTCGGACCAAACATACTCAGAGCCAAAGCTGAAGACCCGCACAGCATCATGGGAGGTAGGCAGACACACTGGCAAGCACATAAACAGAGGATAGAGCTAAAGACAGACATGTCAGTCAGTCAGTCTCAGTATGGCATCATGTTTCTCAGACGCCAGAGGAGAAATACACTGGAATCTAATGTGATGAGACCATATTTGTTTTTGTCTAGACAATATTTTCATGTAAAATACCATCTTATCGGTCTAAATCACAAAATGGAGCAATTTTGTATGACATTCCACGAATGGAGTGAAACAGGAGCTGGAGCTCAAGTGACTGAAACAGGAAATGGTTTGACATTGAAACTGCTGTGAAAAGGATCCAGTAGGGAGTTCCTCAAGGAACCTTCTGAGTGTTAAATGAATGTGAATGTTGTTAATTGGTGATTGTTGAATGTTGCTGCTGTGTACCAATGTTAGATTGTTAGCATGTGTGTGTGTGTGTGTGTGTGTCCCAGGTGCAGCTTTGGTCCAGTTGTTGATGTTGGAGCTGATTAGAGAGCATCAGCCTCTGTTCTCCAGAGCCCCGCCGCCCTGCTCCACCCGTCCTCGTGGAGGTTCCCATGCATCACCAAGCGTACCCAGGCAGCCTCAGCTCCACCCCTCTCCCTGCTTCCGCCAGCTCTCTTTGCCTCTCATCGCCCAGCCCTCTGCAGAGCAGCACAACCCCAGGTTCATAACGTACTTTCATAATGAACCACGGTCCTCTACTGTTTCCACTGGGAGCTGACCAGTACAACCACACAGAGGAGCATTTTTTATTGAAAAAAAAAGACTCAAACAAGTGTTCAAGTGATCTATATGGTCAATTATTTCAGGAAAATTCTTTAAACAAGTTAAATTGTAACTGTAATAGTGAAATAATAATAGTACAATGCAAATATTCCACTTTTTTACATAACAAATATGAATTTTAGACTTTAAAAAATAAATAAATAAAATTAACTATTAGGTGGGTAATGTTTTTCTCTCCACCATGTAACCCTCCCTCTCTGGTTTTCTCAGCTCCTCAGGCTTGTCTGCCGGACAGAAGAGACTTCACGGCCACCGCTACACTTCCTCCCATCCAGAGAGCTGCTTCTACCCCCTGCCCTCCACCAGTTACCCCCTCCAGCACCACACTAACAGACACAAGACAGCCCAGACGGATTACCAACACCATGCTGGACGAGGGTCATCGCCAGCCCAAACCTCCGCAACCACCCTCCAGCCAGAGGATCCACTGTTTGACAGCTCCAAGCCCAGACCGGTGCATCTTAGCTGGGCAGAAGCACGGCCAGGCCTGTCTGGAGAGGCTGGGGCTTGTTTCTGGAGCCCTGGTAAAGGAAAAGCTGCAGAAAAAGATGGTGTAGTACCAGAGGCAGCCAGCGGGGGCAGCAGTGAGGCCCAGGAGGACAGCACTATGTCCGTCTATGACAACCTGGACAGAGACTCTATCCATCAGAAGATGGAGGATGTTAGCGGGGGCCATTTGGAAGCCATTGCTGCAGGAAGCCATCTTGGAGCTTCTGAAGAGGGGGTGGAGCTAGAGGAGGTGGGGGGGACAGTCGACTCCTCCTCTACCTGGTCCTCCTGTGAGATACTCCCATTGGATGAGAGTCAGGGCGATGGCATTGTTGTGGATGCGGTTAGTCCAGTCTTGTCACCAAGGAGATCACCATGGTTTCCCTCAAACCATGGATCAGGGGATGACGATGATGATGATGACGATGATGACGACGATCAGAACGACAACAACGATGATGATGAAGATGACATCCACCACCCCAACTCCCCAGCCTCCTGCTCTGTGCCCAGCGATGGCCTTCTCAGTACGGGCAGCTCAGAGGTGTTCCTCCCCTCCGGACCTCCAGACCTCCAGGGGTCTCAGCCTCAGCCGGAGCCGGAGCCCCAGGATGTTCACACTCTCCTGGCCAAGCTCCGGCAGCAGATGGCCAGGCAGAATGCAGAGTACCAGGCCAGGATACACAGGTGAGACAGCAGCATGAGGAGGAAGGGAGGAGCTTCTCTCTTCTTCACAGATGGTGAGGCACGACAAACATACCCATCTGCACAAATCATTGACTTTGGTCTTTTAAAATCCAGATGGTGCAACCGCTAAAAGTAATGTGTAATGATGGGACTTTTAAAATAGCCTGCGTCTGCAAATTTTGACTGATGCAACAGGCTGCTGGTCTTTGTTAAAACCCTGCATAAGTGTGTGTGCGTGTGTGTGTGTGTGTGTGTGTTGCAGGTTGGAGCGCTGTAACGAGGCCCTCCAGGGGCAAGTTACGGTACTGCGGGTCAGTCTAGAGAAGCAGAAGCGCTGCTACAGTGTTGCTGAGATCAAGATCCGTAACGTGGAACGAGCCAGAGCTGACGCCGACCACCGAAACATCACAATGCAGAGAGAGATGGAGCTGTTCTTCAAGATGTATGGAGAGATCAGCGGAGGAGGGGGGGGAGGGAAGAAGAGAGAACGTATCGTACAGAGCTTCTGATGGAGGGGTGGAAGGATAGATGGATGAGTAGAAGTACAGAGGGTTAGGTGGAAGGATAGAGAGATGGGTGGAGCAGGTCTTCAAGATGTTTGGAGAGATCAGTGGTGGAGGAGGGATGAAGTTTATTGTACATGCTATGGATGGATAGAGGAATGAATGGATGGATTGATGAATGGGTGAACAAAGAGATAGAGAGGCAATAAAAAGAAGAGAGCTGGGAGGAGATGTTCTCATTTACAACCTGTTTAAGAAAAAAAAGAGAAACTTGAGAAGATCCAATATTTGAGCTCCAGTTGCAGAACAAATGTGCATGGGATTCAACACTTCTAGCAGAACTTTCTCCAGACCTGGAATGCATCAAAGGCTGAAATGCCAATAAACTTTGACTTCAGCGAATGACATTCTTCTTCTGTCTGTTCAGTAAAAGTCTGGTTTCCACCATCCTTTGCATGTTGGATTGATCAGCTGGAGCAACTGATGGACACTCCACTCTGGGATACTGGGTCTCCTCTGGGAAACCAGACACCATCCTGAACATTCCTGAGGAAAGGAAATGGAGCACTTAGGATGTGAACAAGATGGTAACTTGGAGGTCTTATGCTGCATTCCAGTGTTGGGAAGTTGAATATTCTGACTTCCTACTAAGAAAAATGTTATGGCCCTTCAAGTCAGAAATCAAAGTAGGAAACTCAGGATTTCCAAGATGCAGTTATGTGACGTCACGTCAACACGGTGGCTTCACTGTAAACACATAACTTTTGACATGTTTATAATCCTCAATCCTTAAATTCCTTAAATTCCATGTTCAGCATCACATGACCTTAAAGCTGTCAAAACTCCTGTGTGATAAACATGTAAAAAGCATGAGTCAGGCATTATGGGAACTAGAGGGACATCAGGGAAATCATAGACTGGAATGCAGCTCAGGCGTAAAGCTGGACACCAACAGCAGCAGGATGGACAATGAATGGAGATTTTCTTAGCATTGAATGCAGCAGGGATGCCAGTTGTCCCTTTTGCTCCACACTGAACACTAGAACTCCACAGTACCCACCTCCTGCCATCTATTTGATGGATACAAACAAAGATACCCACCAGTGGCGGCTCCATGCAGTTGACTCTTCATGAAGATGCCTCCTCTTCCCCCAAACCCTCCTTTGATAGTTTACCCCATTTCCCCCCGGTGATCAATAAAGTTTAAATACAGATAATTAATGTTTTCAGTCCCTTTACCCGTTCTGAATGTGCATGTGCTCACAGTCACAGAGAGGATGACTACAAAATATAAGCCATTACAGATTACTGATTTCTATCTTGAAATGGGTATCATAATCTGCTGGATTACTCAGGACCTTGCATTATTTTTCCTCCCAAATCTGACTTGTCTTCCATCCTCCATGGTTGTGGGAGGGGAGGACCAGTAGGAGCAATGATCTGGTCGATGACAGAGGAGCAACAAACCAAAATCAGAGAGAGAAAATATGATATATAAGTAACAGTTTGTTCACATTCTTTCTTGTTTTTAGTTACACACATTTACACACACCTTTGTATAATATTTAACATCACAATCGTATCTTCATTTCTAGTATATTGCCTGATAAAATATTGTACAAATAAAGGTTATTACTGTTTTATCACTGGATGACTGTTGCTCTCTAGTGGCCATAATAAATTCCTATGGGTCCACAGAAACCATTGGTTTGGTAATAAATACAGTCTTCTATCATCTTTAAATCACTTTTATGACATTTCTGAGCAAAGCATCCGTATACAAATTAAAACACAATTTTAGATTATTTGGGGCCAGCTTTGTCTACTTAAATGTCATTCATTTTGTATGCAGCTATCATGCTTATGGATAGATGGATGGAGAACCCTGGAATAAAAACCTTGAAAGCTTGAGTAAAGCCTATGGCTCTGCTTTACCATGTTGCCACATTGTGAGTTGTTCTGAATATCAGTTGAGTATCAGTTAAATGACTTAGTGCATAAAATGTAACTGTAAAACGTACAAGCATCCTGGGATTAGTTACAGATTACTGCTCTCATTTGACAGTAATCTTTTTGTTTTGGTAGTCAGGGCATGAAAATGTGGTGGATTCAAAGTCTCACCAGATAATTTCATTTCTTAACAGCCATAGTAGTTTCTGCTGCAGCGGCCAGTAGAACTGACAGACTTACCAGCCACAGCCAACATTTACCAACGTTAATTGGCAGGTGGTATTTTCTATCCCTGGTTGCAGTACTAAGTTATGACTCCCTTTACACTTGTTGAAGGAACTAAGTATGCATCCAGATTATATTCAGAGAGAAACCAGGTTTAAACCCCCAGGACAGACAGAGGATCTGACCACCCACACCGGCCCTGGGGGGTCAACAGACACATTTGGTCACATTAAATGCAATGTGGCTCCAATCCTCATCGCTGTAAAACTGAATAAGTTCAAAGTATTCAAAATGTTTGTAGTAATTGATTACCTAAGAATATTCAAGTAACGATAATAATTGAATTTAATTAATTAATAGTATCAAGTAAAAAATATATTTTCAATTAACTTAATTTATGTTATTTTTTTTAATATAAATTTCAATTTCTCTGAACTTAAATATAATACTTACATTTTCTAAAATTTGTAATTTCGGCATACTAAATTAAATTGATTCAGTGATGCTTATTAAAATGAAATTCCACTAACTAATCCTTAACTCAATAAATGTAATTGTGCACAATTTAGAGCCTAGGGGAAATCTACTCAAAAGATTAAACTGTGCTAAACTCAAACACTGATGGAAACCTACTCAACAGAATTACAACGAGTCAACTTAAAATTGACTAGATGCCCCAATTTCAGTTAGTAATGCTCAAAAATATGAATACAACTCCAATGTTACAATTTGTTACAAGTTTTGAATGTTTTCAATAAAGTTGGAGGGGGAAATGAGTGAGTTGGGGTGGGGCCGGACCCAGAGGTGGAGCTGGACTGGCTCTGCAGTGAGCAGCCTCTTGCTAACTTCGCCTCAGTTGCCAAAGGGTAGCCATCTTGAATTTTCGGGAAACGTAAAGACCAAGCCTGAACGTCGTGACGTTGATGACGTCAGACGCTGCGTCCCTCTGTACGCTCAGAAGTTATAATTTAGATAGCGATATTCTCTCAGAAACATTGATCCATATAAAATTAAAACAACATTAATTGTTAAGAAAAATTACAAGTTTCTTGTTCGGTTAAATGAATAACTGGTTTTGATTGCTGTACCCATAATGTTTATGAGTTAGTAGTACTGTTTGGGTTTACAGGTCACATGAGGATCCAACCAGGAAGTGAAAGCTAACATTACCAGAGGAAGTGACATGACAGTAGTCTGTGTTTTGCGAGGGAAAGATAAATCTGATGTTAAAGCTTGGTGTAAATGTAATCCAGGTTAGACAGAATCCAGATACAAGACGCGTGTCACTGCTTGCGCATCTCTTATTTTATGATGAAATGTAATTTATTTTTTTGGTGGAGCCACTTTCCCTCAACCTGCCTAGTCTACTTCTACTTCAGTTAGTGATTTACTACATTTCCCAGAATTCCTCTGAACAGGACTCTAGACAGTCCATAATACCAAAAATGAAGAAGCACTCAATCTTGTACTGTGACGAGAATTAAAATTTATTCTCACGTTTCAACAGTATTGACCAAAAAAAACATGTATAGAGACAGTCAGTCAGCCATATACATGGAACAAATCTCTTTACACAATAAAATAGAAAACTTGAACAGATTCAGTCAGAAACACTTCAGTCAATATATACCATAAATCATATTATAGTTCAGAGAACAAGACTCAAATGCCATGTTCCAGTCAGGGAGCGATTTGAGGGGGATAGCATCAACCTTTAAAACAAATCATGAAAGACTTCCGCTAGTCAACTAGAGTTGACTCTAAAACTCAGGGATACATGAGGGGAAACAGCACACTATCTCCTTTGATAAGTTTGAACTAAGTGACTGCTGGCAGTGGGAGTGCATCTCACTTGTGAACACAAACTATGATATAAAAAATTTTAACTGGAGAAAAAAAAGTCATTTAGCACATCTTTATTCTTAAATATGAACACCACTGACAGTAGAGACCAATCTCTACTTTGATATTCAGCTATGGAAAGGGAATCATTTAAACCAGGATGAAACAGAATGCAACTCTACCTCTCCACCCCCATTCAATTAATGTGACCAACTCGCTCATAATACCTACTGACTACAACAGTGTGAATAAGATCCTTCTATTAGTGTCAGACAGACTGAACGTCCAAATTGTGTTTTGAAGTTATTTCTTTACAATACATGGAACAGAAGGTAACACTATACATGAACTCTGGTTTGAACCACATCCTTTACACCTGATTAAGAGCATGGCTAACACCAAGGCATGTTTATAGTTACACATGGCAAATGACTGTAGGACTTTTATTTTGAAATCTACACTCTGTAACTTGACACACTGATCCACTGCTATGTCACAAATGACATAAGACACGGACACTAACTGGAAGATGACATAACGGCTGCTCCAGTATTCATCCATGTGTCATGTAGCTGTCATGGAGCGCTTCCTCAGGTTCATGTAAAGTATCACCAGCAGAACAGACTGGTTCCATTTCTGCCAGTTACGACAGATAGAGACTGGTCTCCCAAAACGTAGTGACATGAGCACACTGTTTTAAAATGCTAATAATGTGATCTGTGTACGATAAGTGAGAGAACTACGTTTCCCCACCAGGAAAGGATCAGGGGGAGGAGACACGGCTAAAAACAGGAAGTAGTTTGACGTTGAAACAGCACGGTGAAAAGTAAGAGCATGGAGGTAGGGGGGTGAATGGGCGGAGACATTTACCTTCATCTCCGACCATGACCAGAACCTTAACCTAACCTTAACCAAACTGTTGTATCTTCCTAAACGTAACCGTTAGCTAACCCTCGCACATGATTAACACGTGAAAAAGGCGTGTCCATTTCATATTGTCACATAATCCTTTCGTTGTGGAGAAACGTAATCTTCACATTATTCGTGTCTCAGAGTTTGTGCTCATTTCACTAAATGTTATGAGAGTTGTAGAGACGACAGGACAGACTGCAGTAAAACTACACCAGCATCACCACAGCGGTCATCACGTTAGTACGAAGCCACGCTTCACCCAGTGTCTTGCAAAATCCTTGTATTTAAAACCTTTAGTCTGCAACACGAAAATTATTGTTGCAAAATGTCAAAAATACATGCAGCTTCTGCAAGACACTGGCGATATGCACACTAGCTTACTACTTGGTGCACTTCCACACAGCAACAGTACAGAGACAGGATTTCTTCATATTTCACCACTGACAGACGTGTTGGCTACTGGCAAAGATATGGGTTCTTGATCAGACACAAAGGAGAAAACATTTTTTCTTCATCATTTTTGATCATGTTTTTTCTTCTCTGCGCCTGATTAAGAAACCTGCAAAAACAGAATGGAAACAAATTCAATAGTTACACTTTGAGTACAGCGATAAAAGTTCTCTAAAATCGTAGTATCGGAGCTTAATCGTTTTCACGCGTAGCCCTTCAGTCTTAGATCTATCTATCTAGTCTATAGATCTCAGCACATAGATAGTAGAAGTGTGTTTGTTTCTATTCACAAGGGAACAATAGCTGTTGCTACAGTAACAGATAATAAACATCTTAACAATAAACAAACAAAACAGTGAATAAAAAAAAGAAACTGGTGGAACGTTCCAGTGAGTGGGAGCCAGCCGACTTTCCAAAACTTCCAGAGAAAAAAAACAACTGATTTCTTCAATATTTTTTGTTCTCTATTCCTTCGCTCGGGGTTCTGGGTTCGCTTTGTGTCCAACGACATTAAAGGGCTTCATAAGATTTGTTTGTACACAATTTAGCCTTCCTAGCCGGCTTACTGAAATGCCAATTTATAGAAACCAATGTAAGAGGTTATTAAACACAAACGACCTACAGACTGTCGACATACACCGAGCAAAACTGAACACACTTCGAACTGGACCCTGAAACACCCTTATGGTGTGTGTGTGTTTCCTTTTTAAATCTACACTGGAACTTGAGGGTTTTGGCGGATGCTACTCCAGGGTCCCGTCAATACCAGCTCTGTTACTGCCCGTTCAGATTCTGTATAGTGAGGGTCATTTTGCACTTGCCCCAGTCTGAAAACGAGGAGCCACGTAGCCGACTGGTGAGCAACCCTAAATCTATGGTTTGTTCGCTTGCTTTTACACACAGGTTTTTCTCTTGGCTGACATAACAGGCAAGATAAGTAGATGTTTAGACTTGGTGTGGACCACCAAGTGGGTTTGAAACCTATCAGTGTAGGTATGGAGGGGGGTGGGATGATGGGCGGGTTGGGGGTTAAAGTG
>CABFOQ010026697.1:0-12690 GCA_900660455.1 Gephyroberyx darwinii | reverse complement strand
GTCCGGAAAACGGGCTCGTGTTCCGTCGGAGTTGCACTACTATCGCAGTCATCTGTAGGGGACAGTGGCGCTCCACCACCACACAGCTCATTCAAACCAAGCTACTAGTAATTATTATTTTAACCAAGTCACCCAGAGGTGAAACCATCAGTGCATTTCTATTGTGTTACAGTCAAGGGCTTTTACAACAAAAAACATCATCACTCAACCAACCACACTCTCAGTGAGACATTTTTCAGATCAAGTTGTTCATGGTATCATAAATAAAATAAAAAATGTGTTGCAAAATCTAATTGTGTTGCTAAATCCTGAAACAAACCTATTGGATTTATTGTTTGAGTTAGTTATAAAGGAGAAGGATGAGAACATAATATTTTTTTAGATCTATAAAAACAGAATTTGGTGACCTCCACACGGAAAACCTCAACATGCCATTTTTTTTGAATTGTCTCTCACATTTTTCTCTCTTAATAAAGTCAAATGCGCGCGCGCGCGCACACACACACACACACACACACACACACACACACACACACACACACACATATGCTCACATAACACACAAAATATTTTCAATGCATACTTTCAAACCATTTCAGTGCATGGGTGTTATCATACATTTATCCATCAATGGTTGAAGTTGTGCTTAACCATTCTTTCTCGAAATAAACCATGTGACGTCCTTCAGTCCGTCCTGTCCATCCTACAGTACAGCGTTTGCTCTGCCTCTTCCTTTCTGTCTGAGCTGGTATGGCCGAATGGACGTTGGCGCTTTGATGCGTTGTATTGTTGGGTGGCTTTGGAAACGAATGATGTCACACCAAAAGGCCAGCAACAGTATGTTTTAAAGAGAGAGATCGAAAGAAATTGTGTGTGTGTGAATAAGAGAATGTATATCAGTGAGTGAGTGAGTGAATGAATGAACAAGCGTGACGTGATGGTGGCAATGGTGAAAAATGTGGGAGAAAACAAATAAGGTTAGAAGTTCAGGAGGCTGATGTTGTTATGCACTTGGTTCACTGACCTATCACAAAAAAACATTCACATTCCCAATTTTCCACTTAAGCCTGTGCCCATATGCTGATACACATCTATATATTTATATATAGATATATATTTATTTATTATCTTGAGAGTGTGATTGCTGATGTGAGACCAACTTCCTTCTTAAATTATCATCAGTTACATGGACATTGGACCCAACCAGTGGGTCCTAGACCAGTTCCTCATAAGCGTTAGGGCAGAAGCACACTACAATACTTAAGTACTCTTAGGTTTCACATTTTAGGGATTTAGCTAATGCTCTACAAGTCTATACATAGACTTAGAATGAGTGAGGAGGTAGGGGTTCGATGTCTTGTTCAAGGACAAGTTGACAAGACAACCATGTCCAGGATCAAATTTGGGCCCATTTGGTCATAAGATGGTCTGTTTAACCACTAAGCCACCCTCACAGTCCCTGCTGATCTAGTGAAGCCCAAAGATGCTGCCCCAGACAAAGTTTCCAGTCCAGGGTTACTCCTGAGTACCGTTGGCGACAGGTGCGTAGGAGTAGACTTGGTTGCCTGCAAAAACACAAAATTGTGTGCAGGAGTTTCTTTGCTTCGTTTTGTAGGCAGACCACAAAACCCTCTGAGGAAAGTATGGTAATTTCACATCAGCTTTCTAAATTTGCGTGGGCTTGCTTTATTCAAGCTAAAGTCAAAAGTATGGTAGTGTGCTTCCAACTTTTATGCATGGCCCCTGAGCCTGATGATGGCGTCACCGTGTAAATGGGTGAAACACACAGTGCGCTGCCTGCCGCTGATGCTGTGGCTCAGTCAGTTGTCCCTCTCTGCCTGCCCTATCTCTGGGCACAGGCCCGCTCTACATCAGCGATGGTCTTTGGTGCATCAGACGACAAAATCAGAGGGCCTCCCTTATCTCGGATCACCACGTCGTCCTCGATCCTGACCCCCAGGCCATGGAACCGCTCGGGGACCTGGTCATCGTCTTCGGAGATGTACAACCCTGTCAGGAGAGAGACAGGCAGAAGTGTTGGCAAATTACTTGGAAAAATTCATCTACACCAGCAGTAACAAGAGTCATAAAGCCACAATTTAAAAAAACACACTGTGGTAACGTGAGACTGGATTGCTCAGGCTGAAGTTTGAAGGAGAGACCAAACAAAGAGGGCAGGAAGTTGTGTGTGGGACTATATTTGTATGCAGAGTGCTTCCAATTGTGTCTGAGAGCAAGACTTTGTGAGACTGTACACACACACACACTTTTGATTTTTCGTTCTCTAACAGGGTGCATGCATGAGAGAGAGAAAGAGACAGTCTCTCTGTACCTGGCTCTATGGTGATGGCCATCCCCGGCTGTAGAGGCTGTGAGCGGGACAGCTCAGGAGTGTCATGGACATCCATGCCCAGGTAGTGACCAACATGGTGGGGGCAGTACCGCCGCGCAGCCTGGGAGGAGCAAAAACACGAAACAGGTCCAGAGCAGTCGTTACACACAAACATCAGGAAATTCATATTTGGGCTTTATCCATTGAGGTGAAGTAGCTTAGTCATAAGTGTTAGATTTTCTACTCTGAGGAATGAGACATCTAACTGAATATGAACAATACTGCTGAATACAAACTCAAATAGCAGCTTATACAGCAGTGATCATTCTCATGTTTTATCCCATTTTGAATTTAAAAACAAGATATGAAATGTTGAGCAATCTTTGGCACGTACACAAGTATTATTATAATTATAGTTAATGCAAAACTCAAATGCACAAATTACAACACAGTCTTAACCTTTTAATCCAAATTGTTTCAATGACACCTGTAGCTAAGCCTGTAATGAAAACAGCCTGGATAAGCCTAGCTTGGCAACGTATTTGCACATTGTGTGTCTGCTTTGCATTCTGTGTTGCCATATAATCATAAGACCTTATCGGCCGCGTCCTTAGTTTCAAAGTCTACACAATAATTTATAGTTTACATAGAGGTAAGCAGTCTTTTCTTCAAGTTTAACATGGAACACATCTTGACATGCTCATGAAAAACAAGAGGTTTCAATTTTGTTCAGATTATCCAAAAACCCAAGAATTAGATGGGAATCTACGCACAAGGGACAAGGGCTTAACCCACCTCCCTATTTGCATCTATCGGTCTCCCACAACGAAACTCAAAAATCAATCAGTCCGCCAAAGCAGAAGCCAACGAGGCCGAGGAAGAGGCTCTTTCCAGGTCTTCCCTAGTCTGGATTTGGAAAACTGAGTACGCTTGGCAATAATTCATTCTTTTAGTTGAAAGTTCATTACTCCTTGTCTTAATGAAGAATTAACTTGTCAGTCTGCTATGCGTCTTAAACAAACAGCTTCCTGGCGACTACAAATCATCCTTTGTTTTATTACCACACGCTTCTCGTTACAAACTTTTCCACAGAGACTTTTGATTTTTTAAGAGAACCCAGTTGTATAAATTTACATTAGGCTTTGGTTTGGCTCACTCATTTCATTTCCCTGAAAAGAACCACTGCAGGAAAGGAGTGCCTCTATTATAGGTACTTATACTGGCATATTGTGCTTTATGAAGGGTGTAATTAGGTCACAATTTCATCATTTAAATTGGCCAGAGGAGCTTATGGCCATTTCCTGACCACAAACCATTGGTGAGGATAAAAATAAACACAAGATATACCAAAGATTCCTAAATTCGATTCGATGGTAAAGGTGATAATTTGATAGTATCCTGGCTCTATTGTTTGGTTGTTTGTTACGTGTTGTACATT
This sequence comes from Gephyroberyx darwinii, assembly GCA_900660455.1. NCBI lineage: Eukaryota > Metazoa > Chordata > Actinopteri > Trachichthyiformes > Trachichthyidae > Gephyroberyx > Gephyroberyx darwinii. Next base: position 8,920 of record CABFOQ010026697.1, on the reverse strand, counting down.
AACTCAACAACAGGGGAAGAGACATTTTATGTGATGTTAGCAGAATACAAGAATATAACATGAGTGTGGAGGCTGAACTGGTCCTCAGTATAGAGGACAATGAAACTTGATCTTAGGCTTTTCTGTTCCATTTTAGTCTCCCTGGTAAATATTCATTTTCTGTTAATATGTTAAATGAGTTATTTATTATGCTCACTTAGCTGACAGTACACTAGAAAACTATTAACATTTAAAGCTCTTTAATCCAATTTGACCACACTAATGGAGGCTACACAAGCACCTCCCTTTAATTGCCAGCAGCAACAGTAGTTAGTTAGTCAGTTAGTAGTGTAGCAGTTAAACATGAGGCCGCCTGGATATTATGATCTGGGAGAAATAGTTTCCATGTACTAACACCTGTAATTAATTCATTTAATATTATTTATACTACACCGCTCTCTGCACCTTATTACCGTTTGGTTTTGATTACTGTTTGATCTTATTTCTCCTTAATCACTTATTATTTACTTTACTTATTTGTCTTATTACTGTCTTATTACCTATTTTTTAAAAACTTATTTACTTATTTGACTTTTTACTTACTGTGTTAAGTTGAGTTGACCCAGAGGACAAGAATTTCATTACTAGTAATGTTTTGCATTGTTATCTAGTACTCGACAATAAACTTGAAACTGTAAAGTTACAGTAACAATGTGCAGAACAAGTTCAAATTAGTAGGGACCTGTGTATCGCGTCCTTCTTAATACTATGCAGGTCTCCTAACAATAACTTTCTTTTCCCTAAGCAAAGGGCTACTCCCTTAACACAAAACCTGTCTACACACGCTGCTATACATATTGATCAACCAACTGGAATTCATCCTAGATCTGATTTTCCAAGGTCTCTCGTGTTTATTACCTTTAGTACATCAGCATCACTGGTACTGGCCTTGACAATTCCCAGCTGCCTAAGCTGTCGTCCCAGCAGGGCCAGCATGGTGCTGTAGATGTGGTCCAGACTGACGCCTGGGGAACACAGAGACAGACAGGACCGCTGGACCTCCAGAACGGCCTCGTACAGCTCCGCCTGGGCAGGGCTGAACCTGGAAGCAAGGAGGTGGGATACAAGAGGAGAAGGGGAAGGGCAGGAAATAGTCAAGGTGTGTTTGAATCCTTCTCTTGTAACAGACCTGGAGTGGTTTGGTGAACACCCTCCTCAGATTCAAACACTCATCTGATTTGGCTACAGCGATGTATCTAGATGGGAGGGATGGGCTGGCATTTTATTAACCTTTATTTATCTAGAGACGGTCTGCTGAGCAAGTGTGCATACTCAGGAGCATCCTGCCTCACACATTCCCACCTGGCAGATGCCCAGCATAACCACAGCCCTCTACAGCAGCCCCAGTGGAGCAAGTGGAGGTTAAGTGCCTTGCTCAAGGGTAGCTTGATGGTAGTTTAGAGTAGGCTACAGTCGAAAGCTGCTCCAGGGCCCACACAGAGGATTGGGAGCTGGCACCTGGCAGCTCTGCAGTCACGCCTGACTATTTATTATAATCCATTTCATCTTTGGAGATGCTGTGAAGGAAAAGTACTACTTACTTTCCATTCACTGGCCATGTACGAGTGATATCACTGACATAACCAAAGTATTCACAACCACCATCAAGCAGCACCATTTCACCATCCTGACGGGGGAGAGAAAGGGGAAAAACATATGACCAGTCATTCAGGCTAGTTGATTATTGTTTATATGAGAACTGCTCATCTAACAATACATATAACTACCATACTCAGCATGTTTTCTTCAACTTTGAGTGTTTATTGCACCGTATCCTATGAGACTGTCCTGAGATTTAGCAGCAAAATCCTGGTCTTCTGAGCAAACATTGAACGTGCCCCTTTACCTTGATAATCTGGTTGTTGTTTATGTAGTGCAGTGTGTTGGCTCGATTTCCTCCAGCGACCACAGGGGGATAGGCCAGGAAGTTGGCGCCATGGATCCGATTCTCAAAATCAAACTGTAGGAACATTAGAAGACGATTACACCAATGTCTGTTTCAAACACTGGACAACCATATTCTCCTACCAGGTTCTGAAAAAACATTTTCATATTCAGCAAAAATATCAAAGCTGACTACGACTACGACTACGAAGTCTAAATCGCAAGAGGTAACAGTTTTTCCTCAGAGGAGTCTAGCTTTATAAACAAAGATATCCCAGTGCTGTACAGAATTCCTGGTCTACATGAAAGAAAAGTTTTCATTTTATTCAAACTCCTGAGCATCAGTATTTCAATCTCCTGCACACAACTTATAACCTATTTTTAACTTATATAGAAAAAGCAGTGTCCACATATATCTCAAGTGATTTCACAATTGCGGAATTCAGAAATTATAAGTGTGTGAATCTTTTGCCAATATTGTGCAGACCCCACTTCAGAAGAATGTTCATCACACTGATCAGAGAATCAATGGACAGCACTTATGATCCGACACATCCAACACCCTGACCGTTATTAGATATGGAGATCATAACAAGCCAAGCATGATTGAGTCAAAGACTTTCAGTTACCTTAGCGTAGAGCGCGGCTTCATCAACCTCCCCTTGAGACATCGCCATCGTCTTCCTGAATGCCTGAAATACGAGGAATTGGAAACTCAATTCTCCAACACCACATGTTGATGCATTGGAACGGGGCTTTCATTTTTTAATTTCTACACTGTACTCTAAAAGAGAGCGTCCTGTTGTATACAAGAATGGTTTATGCAATGATCTGCTTTGAAAAGTGAACCTTCTGAAAATCTGATATTACATGATAACATCCCCGACAGTTTAAAGTCAGAAATTGCCCTTGAAAGTTCATAAAATGCCAGTGGAATTAAAAATGAGGGGGCAAAAAAAGGCCCTAAAAATGAGGAGTACCCTTTTTTGCATTTCAACCTGCTCACAGTTTTTGTTGAGTAATCAAATTTTCACAGGTGAATGAAACTACTGTCCCCTGTGGGCCACCAGGCGTTTCTTTCCAGTGTGTTCTGGCCCAGAAAAATTTAGCGTTTCATCCAATCAGAAAACAGTACACAGCCTGAAGCAGTAGAAAATGTTGGCACCACGCAGCCAGCAGTAGACTGGAATTCCGACCTCACACAAACTCCTGAGTCAACAAAAAAATAAAACAACAAATATCATAAAAAATGTAAAAATTGAGGAGTGGGAGGTGGACTTGTTGGGGACAGGAGGAACCATCCTCTCCTGTAAGGCCTGGTACGACTTTCCAGCAGTAGGAAAGAAATTGCCAATATGCAATGCAAATCTATTATTTCATTGGTCAATAAAATCTCCCACAAAATAGAGCAAAATGCCTCTAAAAAGCAGATAAAAAAAGAAAAGCAAATTTCTTCCCTAAAGAAAAAAATCACCCAAATCACCTAAACACCGACCTGAGCTGTGATGCGACCAGCTTCTTGCATGAGGGCCACTTCTGCTGAGCTTTTGAGGGCCCTGAGGGAGTGTGTGAGGGGCCTGAGGGCGCGTGGCATTGGCCCTGCCTCCAGCAGAGGACAGACATGAGTCTGGTGGAGCTGGGGGTGGGCTGGCTGAGAGCTATCATACCACACCACAGTACCTGGAAGAAACAGAGACCTACAGTAAGAGAAAGAGCGAGAGCGAGAAAGGAGGAACAAACAGCTGAGGTTGAGCCACGTCCAGCTGGAGGTCAGTCAGTGCCCCTTTCTTAAGCTCTGTGTCCAATGAGCACCCCCTTTAGCATGGTTACTGCTGTTGCTATGGAACTGTTGAACGCTATGGAGCACTAAGCTACAACTGCTGTTCAAAAGAGAGGTTCCCGATGGACATGCAGCCATCCACCCACCTTTAAGGCTCTTGAGTACCACACCCAGCTCTCCGATGCTATGAACCCTCTCTATGCCAGTCAAAGCAGCCGCCCCGTCCTTCCCTGACCTGGGCCCGTCCCAGAGCTCTCTCGCCGGGTCCCTGCGGGGCACGAACAAGATGGCCTGGTCTGGTCGTCCTTTCCCATACAGAACCAAAGCACTGTCAGGCTCTAGTATGCCACTGAGGTAGAGGAAATCCTGGCGGAGCATATGGTTCCATGTTAAATAGTAGATCCTTCCAGAATTAGTAAAAAAAAAAGCACAACCTAAGTGACAAGATGAAGACTGTGGTGTAAAAGCGGAGTCGTCACACAATTGATGGTATTGCAAGCCACAGTCCTTTAGACATGCAGCTTGATTCTTCACATTCCTGTCGCTTGTTTATAGAGGTGTTGTGCTCTAGTCTGCAATATAAGTTGTTGTCCAACTGACACAAACTTGAAACCAATTGTGCACCTGGTTCTGGTGGAAGGGATAAGGGATGTCATTGGTCATGTAGCGGGTCGGGTGGGACAAAATGATGACGACATGGGAGCCGGAGGAGGCGGAGGGTCCCAGCCGGTCTGCCTGGGCCTCGATGAGGGAGGCCAGCCGGTGTCTGCGTAGTTCATATTCTACCTGCGTCAAGCCTGGAGTCACCTCACCTGAGGAATAGAGGACAGATATGTTGTGGTGTCTCCGTGTCAACAATGAGCTCACCTGTCTTGCAAAATTGTGCTTTTATGGCAATGGAAATAAACATGAGAATTAAAAACGATTGTGGATCAATCAGAATTGACCTAATTTCCCCACAGGGATGAATAAAGTTTTGTCTTGTCTTAGAATATAGGTATGCATGACACAAAAAGCACCTCAAGAAACAACATTTTTAAGACCTCTACAGGTACTTAAATGTATTGAAGACCTTTAGATACTGTGATTTAAGACATTTTAAGACTTCTTCAGGACCTGCTGTTATCTCTATTGATCCAAAAACAATGTATACAAACTGATTTGGTACTATGCAACTAGAGAGCATACTGTAAATCCTAAATACCTAATATCTAGGAATATCTGACATGCCGCTGAACTGACTCAAGAGTGTATTGCACTGCAGGGTTCTTCCCAAAATGTGCAAATGTGACACAGCACCACAGTCACTCTTATAATTGATAACGTTAGTCAGTACTATTTCCTAGTATTGACAGCACACTGCCACCACCTTGCCACAAAATCCCAGTAAAAATACTCACCATGTTTGATGAGGTGTGGATGGGTGAACGGACTGGGCTGGCCCAAGTATCGGGACGGAACACTCTTTGGTTTCAAACTTCCTGGTTTCACAGAAACATTCCTACACGGGCACCAGACACATCCTACAGACAGATAAAGGAATCTAATATGGCTGAGACTCTTATATTGTGCACTGTAGGACACAGTACCTGCTGCAGGTCATATCAAGGAACAAGGCTATTAAAGGAATTGTTCATCCCCAGAAGTCAGTATCTAGTCAACCCCACGGGAGTCTAAACTCCACTGAAGTTCACAAGACCACCAAACACACAGCAAGTTAGCCCCCATAGTTCCATCTCAGCCTTCTCCTCAACTGTTGAATTTATTCAGGTCATCTTTTAACAGCTCCAAAACTCCATTAAATGTCCATCAAAATTCTCCCAACAGAACATGCAGCATAATCCAAATGTTTTCAAGCCAAACAACTGCACTCTGGGTCCAATATAAGTCCAATATTTGCCTCATTATCTCCTGTATTTTCCAGCCGACAATGCTCTAGCATGCGCGCATCCGACAGTTCTGGAATACTCAGTTTGCGACTGTAGGGGGCGCGCACAACCAGAGTAACATCAGTGAGGAAAATATAGGCGATAATGAGATAAATATTGGCGGAGGTGAACCTGGGGGCAAAATAAAGTAAAGCCATCTTCCATCTTACTCTTCTAACTGAGTGAGCGTTCACTGGCCAGTTTCTGATGCAATACTTTCTTATTTACTTAATACGGAGGCCTTACAAAATGTGTACGTAATGGGTGTGATTGTACAATACTTCGTAACTAGCGTAATAATTGTAATTAGTTACTTCCACACTTGGTGTTATGAACTTCAGTGGAGATAGGTGTAATTTGGTAAGTTTTCATGGGTTTCTGGAATGTTTAACTGAAAAGGTGATCGGTAAATGACTCATGCCATCCAAATCCACCGCGAAGAAACAGCACATGCATACGTGTGTCAGCAAGTTTTATCAACTTAAATGTCAAGAGTTTTTGAAATCTTTAAATGCCAGTCATTAAGAAATATAATTTCAATTTCATATTTGAAATCTATCAGAATCTGGTCTGCATTGTTCTCTCAATGGAGAAGAACAGCAAGAAACCTAATCGATTAGATTAGTTATAATCTAGATTATAATAGTTAATATAATATAATTTAAAGGCATGTTGAGATTTCTTCAGGACCCACAGGCACCCTGATAAAGAAGACATTTTCATGGGTGACAGTGCACAATGTACAGTTAGTTGGGCTCCATCCAGAATAAATGACAGCCGGTGAATCTCAAACACCACAGCTCACCTCGACTCCAGTTAGATCGTGGCAGCAACCTGGCCGCAGATCCGACCAGACTGTTGACGGAGGGCAACATTGTTGTAAGTCAGCGACACCGATCAGTCAAACCCCACCATCATGTTCTCTGCCTGGGCTGGATGTGTCAGACGATCACATGGGCCAGATTGAAATAAAAAATACAAAGTAGTTAAGTAAACTGGAAAGTTACGGTGACTCCCTAGTGTATGTTGTCGATGAATACCAGACGTGCCTCTGAAATCGTGTCATAAACTCCCCAACTGATGTTTTCTCTTGACAGCAAAGCTTGCTGGCTGCCCTGCCATTCAGAAGGTGACCATTTCGGCTTTTCCTTTAAGACCCTCGTGGTGATTGGTGGGGAGAAGGCTCTACCGCTTCTCTGATTGGGTAAAAGTAGATTAGGTGTTTTCCTTGCGACTTGTTCACGTCGGACCCTGTGTTGTGATAGTTGTCCGGTTACCGCCTGAATGAAAACATCGGAGCGACGCCACCATTGAAGTAACGTTAACGTTGTGGTGGATAATCGACTGCACATTGTCTGTTGTTCCTCTTCTCAACCGTCAAAGCTTTAGGTCTTTAATAAGGTGTGTATACCTTCGTTTGATGTGGTTTATGGCAAACCCGTCGACGTTTGCCGTTAGCGTTGTCCGTATTGCAGCTATCATGCGTCAAACAATCACCGCGCCACACGGGCTGCAATATCCATTTCCAGAAACGTCCTCGATATACGCGTTAATGGCAGTGTGGTGTGTGGTGAATCACTGTACCACTGCAAGTGCATGAATTGCACTTCCATTTAATCGGTTGAACTGTCGTATTTTTAAAGTGTGAATTGATAGAGGTTGTATCACTCATTCATTTAGTCAATGCATGTAACGGTAAGGAAAGCTAGCAAAATAACATTAGCTACTGAACGCGTTATCTAAGCTAGCTATGTTAGCTAAGTTTGTTTCTCTTCTCTTTGACGTCCAGCTCGCCTGGTGCTGGACCTGAGAAAGCAGCATGGACCCACAGAAAGTGTCCGAGTTGAAGGCCTTCGTACTAATGTGCGAGTCCAATCCGGGAATATTCCACTTGCCAGAAATGGGATTCCTCAGGACCTGGTTGCAGGGGTCAGTATACCGCATATCGATGCTTACTGGTGTCGTAACGCACGTACATCTATGTGGGTTGTTATTAAATATTCTAGATAAGAGGGATTTAGATATCTCATTCATTAGGATTTCATTAAAAGTGCCTAAATAAAGCCACATTTAGTACTACAGCTTCCTAGAATATGTGCTGCAGTCCCGCCCACTTACTAGTACATACCACTCCGCATGGAGCAGGGCCTCTAGTGACTTTGATGAGTGAAACTAGTTTTGTGGTTGTTTTTTGCTTGTTTTGTTTCCTTTTTTTAAAAATTTTTTTTTACCGAAAACATGCCATGTCAAATGCAGATTTTCCCCAAGAGCATATAAAACCCTAGCCCTGATACAGGACCCTATGAGAATATTTTATCATTTGGCTGTTTACTTCTCCCATAGGGTCCTGTCCTGCTCCATTGACTTTTTACTGCACAAAAGTCAGCGAGCCCGATAAAGAAACCAATACGTCGAATTTCACTGACCTAACCAGATGTCCATAATCCTTCACTTGTCTACTTGTTCCATCATTATTTGTGCATAGGACATGGAGCGCCACCTGCCGCCCCGCAAGTAGACAAGTGAAGGATTATGGATATCTGGTTAGGTCAGTGAAATTCGACGTATTGGTTTCGTTATCGGGCTCGCTGACTTTCGTGCAGTAAAAAAAATGGAATAAAAAGTCAATGGATCAGGACAGGACCCTATGGGAGAAGTAAACAGCCAAATGATAAAATATTCTCATAGGGTCCTGTATCGGGGCTAATAAAACCCTGAACTCCACCAGGAAACATTTATAGGATCTTGAAGGGCTTGGAGCAAAAGACAAAGCTTCAAATTATTGCATCTTTTTTCGTTCTAAACGTAATATTGGAACTTTTTATGCTTTTACAGAGATTAAGATTCAGAAATATAAATAGATATTAAGTGCAGCTACACCCTTTTTGTACCAAATTTAATTCAGGGTTTTCAGATTTTCCTCTTTATTTTAATTTTGTTCATGATCCCAAATGTGTTCTTTTGACCATCAGATAGAGCTTACCAATGATATATAATACTATTTTCCGCCAAAATGTCACTGACACTCATCAAATCCTCGTCTTCACTGAATTAGTGCATCCAGGGTGCATTTACAGTGTGTTGTGGAAAATTTAACTTACACCTCTATACATGTGCATATATGGACTACAGACTACTCCCTTGAGAATATACTGTTTCATGCTGTGTGAGTAGAATGGTCTCCTCTCTGTAACCTTTGGGCCATAACATCACATGCCCAGAGGCCCTTGTCGCCGTGGCTCCAGAAAGTCTGTTTATCTATGGATGTTCTGAACGAGGACACATATGA
>CABFOQ010026696.1:0-11306 GCA_900660455.1 Gephyroberyx darwinii | reverse complement strand
CTTTAGCCCAGGGCTTCATGACCCACTAGAGATGCTGCTGACTCAAGCACTGATTGAATTCGATCCCAAGTCTAGCGTGAAACCATAATGCATTACTTAGTGGGCCCTCAGCAACCACCCACCCCCCACCATTTTCCTTATGTAGAGTTGTTGTTGAGTTAATAGAATAATGTTCATTAAAGAAATAGTCAACACAACCTGAAGAAATGTCATATTTTATATCTTTTAGCTTCAGAGTTTGTGTGTAATTTGTATATTTGAGCAGTGCTTATCATGGTCTGTAGCACAACCTTTGTCTAAAAACCTAAATTTAGCATCAGTGACAGGAAGGGCTTTGGATCCCATTCCTGAACCAACTGTTACCTCCAGTCATTCTACCAGAATAGAAAAATGTGAGGTGTCTAAATATAGTATGTGTTTGTGTCCCAGTTAAGTTATCTGACACTATAGCCTCAACCCAGATATGAATACCTCTTAATTTGGAATGACAGTGAAATGCTTGCAGAAATGTGGACCCATGGCCAAACAATTATAAACAGTAATTTGTTTTTCTAACTTTGAATGCCTGTAGGTTTGCATTTGCTAAATTAAATGCTTTATAATAGAAACTTGCAAGGTTAAAGGTTGAAAAAATGAAAGTGATTAAAGCAAAACCTGTGTTGTCGCTCTCTGGCTCTTGCTAGATTCTGGAGCGAACGTTGGAACCAGACAGTTCGGACGAGGAGCCCCCCCCTGTCTATTCTCCGCCAACATACGATATGCACATCTATGACAGGAAATACCCGGAAGCCCCGCCGACGCCACCACCAAGGTAAGGAGGAGGGCTTGGAGATGTAATTATCAGATTAAGAGCTACAGAAAGCATTTTTGTGGGATTACTGCTGAGTCCAAAGTCTTTTTAATGTTTCTTTCTAGAACCTTGTTCATCAAAAACCTCAAAACCAGCTTGTCTGCAGAATGGGAATAATCAGCAAAAAAAAAATACTTTCCATAGATTACATCTAAATGTCAGTTTACTTTTGTTACAAATACTTAAACTGCTAAAGAGGCTGTACATAGAATTTGAGAAAATGTTCATTCTTTTCATTCTGTTCATTCTGAGTAAGCTTGGGTCCATGTCAGTATGTCAATACCTTTTCACCATTCCAAACGTTTCACTTTTACAAACAACCTTGGTTGGTTCAGCAAGATTCTACCGTTCATCCCATTTGGCCACAAAGTCCTCAGTGATTCAACATTGCCTCATAAAGGCAAATTCAGCTCTTTCACTTATTCTCACTCAAGACGACTACAGTGCTAAATTCTCACCTAGAGCCTTTGTTCAAATAGTTACAAAGCCTAAATTCTCCCACACCCAGTGAAGGGACTTCTATGGTGCCTTGTGGATTTGCATGCTCTGAATATGAATCACACAAGCCTTTGTAGATCTGGTGATCTGGTGAAGGCCCCCTCCCCCCGGTCATTATCATTACTCGCTCCACCTGGTGGTCATTGGAAAAACTGCAGACTGTCTCCCAGTTCCCCAAGCAGCGCATTGACATTCATAGACCACGATCACAACAAACAAACATGAAACTGAATTTGCAACACCCTGAATGTCCAAGATTTGTAAGAAACCTCTGATAATATTTGTTTCACATTTGACATAGATGCCTTATCTGGAGCTGAAACACTTTGATTTAAATTCTTTTCAATTTTTCAATCTACTATAGTGTACCTAGACTGACACAACGCTAAAAGTGGCACCGTGGATTTGACATGGAAAAAGAGAACAAGACAACATTGAAAATGGAAGTATTTTGATGACTGAAGGAAATAAATTGGCATCCGCTGATTGAGATGAGTGAACTGATGAAATTAACCAGTATATCTCTGGCTTCAGAGTCTTAGTTGATGGAGTGTGCTCATGTATTACAGAGACCAAAGAACATGTCAGCGCTGCAGAATATGAACCAGGGGAACTAAATTTAAAAAAAAATTCAACTGTGCAAATAGAATGATTTCTTGCATGAGGCAATATAATTTGGATTGTGAACCTATGTTATGGCTATGATAGGACTGACCTGGTTCACTTTTTTGCCACTTAGTGTCTGAGTGTAAGTGTTTTACTGAGCCCCTCATAACAGAACGAGCATCTTGCCCACCTCTGGATCGGAAACCGAGACCAGTCTTTATCCAATCCCTCAAATATCAAGGCAATGACAATACTTGATAGGTTCTATTTTTGTCAATCAAGGTGCAGAGCAAGGTTAAAGTCTAGGGCACATGGCACAAGTGGGTGTGTCCAGTCTATTTTGGTGACTGGAGGCACAACTGCGGTACAGTGGTCAAAGAGGTATATGAGTAAGTATATGCTCTCCCGTTATCGCCTTCTACCTCTCACGATCACATACCCCATATCTCCAATAGGTTGTGACCCAGCTAAGAAGAAACCATTTCAATCTGATCAGAGGCAGAAAAATGTTTGTTTTTTTGTTTTGTTTTTTTAAAGGAAGAATTATATGACAGGCTGGTTCACAGAGCTGTGTACCCTGACCAAAGACCAAGCTTGTGCCCCCTCAATCTGCTACACACTATTAGTGCATATTTTATTATATCAGCTCTGGATAAGAACATCTGCTACATGCAGAGATGTTATTTCCATGTCGATACCACTGCTGTTCTAAAGACTGAGCATGGGCTGCACTTATGCACTTATGGAAAGTGCCTGTCCTCCCTATAGGTGCCCCTAATTGTGACAGGCCTTGCCACAACCTTCCTCGGTCCCTTGGTAACATCCAAGGGTGTCTCGTTAATCTTATTCAGACACTCGCCTCACAAGATTTAGAATTTCTATTGGCTGGATGGTAGAATGAATAGATGAATATTTCCTTGAGACCACACCTTTAGAACAAAACTTCTAGTAGCCAGTTTCTCAAGGATGTGCCCTTTTCATGACAGTGGGTCTAAATAACTCCTAAATAGGTGTCGATGATATAACCTGTTATTAGTCACCTTTTTACTCAAACAAGTATTCACTCTTATATTTAAAAACAGTGTTAATGTGTGAATGAGCTCTACACTCTATAGACACTCACTAGAAATGACAATTTTACAAGAGTGTTATGACTAATGTTGTAAAGTATGTAAGCATCAGTGTCATCAGGGCAAGATGAACCTTGAAAATGGAAAGAGGTATTGGGATAGTTCAAAGAAGAGAGGGTATAGTGTGTTCCGTATCCTCTGTGTGGGGGCTTAAATGCAAAAAGAATTCCCAAGGCACTCTTCAAGTTTTAAAAAGCCTTTTATTGCATGGCTATTTCAAAAGAAGACATTAAAAAATACACATTTCAGCCATGCTGTGGCTTTCATTAGGGAGTTGGGCGTCACATCCATGAAGAACATGACGGTGATGATGATGGTTCTTCATGTATGGTACTCCCTGATTGAAAACATGGCAAAATTGGCTACATCTACTGATGATAGTGGACAACATAATCTTCAGGCTTAGCATAACAACAGAACAAGACATTTGGATCACTGCACTGGAGATGAAACCATAATGGCAATGAAGAAGAAATATGACCTAAATATGATCATCTTTTCTGAGGTAAGATGATCACTCTTACCTCAGAAATACCCCAGGAGGTGAAATGGATGTGCCTAAATCACGTGTCTAAGACCTCCTCCAGGATAGGCGGTGCTCATACAGGTTCATATCGAAGATACACTATATGGCCAAAAGTCAGTGGACACCTGACCATCACACCTATATGAGCTTGCTGGACATCCCAGTCTAAAACCATGGGCATTAATATGGAGTTGGGCCCCCCTTTACGGCTATAACAGCCGCCACTCTTCTGGGAAGGCTTACCAGCTTTTGGAGTGTGTCTGTGGGAGTTTGTGCCCATTCAGCCAAAAGAGCATTTGTGAGGTCAGGCAGTGATGTTGGATGAGAAGGCCTGGCTCGCAATCGGCGTTCTGTAGCATTAAGATTACCCTTCACTGGAACTAAGGGGCCAAGCCCAAACCCTGAAAACAGCCCCAGACCATTATCCCTCCTCCACCAATTAGTAGGGGTGTCCACTGACTTTTGGCCATATAGTGTATACTCTTTACTGACTGATCAGTGTCAAAAACCAGGTCTACAAAAATCAAGGTAGAGGTGGTAATCAGACTGGTCAGGGCATTCATTCTGACACTATCAGTGCTAGATTTAAGCTAACTCATAACTTTCTTCATCAACTTTCTATTAAAGGATTTACTTGCTAACTGAGCTAAATATCAATGTTTTAGATGGGGTATTCTGATATGTCTTTAATGTTAGTGTAAGTAACAATTGACTTTACTCACCTGATTTAGCTCCCAAAATAAAATTCTCTGCATTGGTCGCAATGTCGCTTTTGGTCAGCAGATGTCATGTTTAAACCATGTTAGTCTCAATGAAAATAAACTCATAATGGAGTTTTTGAATCTCCCAACCCTACCGTACATTATTATTGTATTAAATGATATCAGTACACATAATGTAAATACTGTTGTACACTATCACTGCGGAACCACTGTTCATATGTTTTGTCTTTTTTACATTCTTTCTTCCTGTAATGGTTCTAGTTGGGGGTAGAAGGAATTATTTTCATTTGTCAAATAAAAGTTGAAAATAAAATCCTCCAAAATAAAAGAGACTGGTGTTAGGTGGCACTCTTTTCTTCATCTGTTCAATCATAGTAGATATCGCTGCTCATGCTAAAGACCTAGTTCTTCTTTTATTTATTCCAAACAAACAGGGAATGTAAAATGCATCACTTCTTGTGCACCAGAGGATTTCTCCCTGGAAAGACCTACCTGACACTAGGTGTTTGGAACAGCAAATGTAAAAGCTTTCATGAACTGACTATAGGTTGAATCACTTTTGGATTAAATCAATCAACAATAGAGCACATTCATTCATATGAAAATGTCACATATTAGTTTAAGAGTTTGTTTTCAAGGGTCCCTGCTGTTTTCTGGGTTACATTTTAGAGCAACCTCTCAAAAGGCATTTGTTGACTCATAAGATCCTTTTTGCACTTCCATGTATTTTTCAAAAGGGGCAATTGAAATGACGTAAATAATGAATCATGGTTTCAAATGCTAATGGTTAAATTATACCTAATGCAATTGGTAATATTGCTAATGTTTCCTGTTACTTCACATTGCTCCCATAGGTTTGAAGCCCAGCCACCTCTGGGTCACCAACCGGTCAGAAGCTACCGGAACTGGAACCCTCCCTTGCTTGGAAATCTCCCTGATGATTTCCTGCGGCTCTTGCCACAACAGTTAGACAGTATTAAGGTAAAGAGATCCTTGCATGTAAATGTGAAGTTGAAACACTTTCTTTCCTAGCTCTTAATCAGAAATGAGACTAAACTAGATAAATATTGGGTCAAAACCAAATTAAAGATCTCTCTGATGTCAGAATCACATGTTCTACGTCACACATGAGCTTTATGTCTACATTCCAATGTATATCAGATGCCTTTGCAGTTTCATCACAAATCTTTCAGCAACCATGTCTTTCAAGGCCCCATCATGAAGGTCCATCAAAGAATTTCTATGTGCAAATAATGTCTAAATGCATAACAACCTGGCTAGAAAAAGAGATACCTGACAAAGGTTGTTGTGTGGGAGTTGCTCAATTCAGTAACGTTATATTAAAAGTGAATTGACTGATATGGTAGCTTTGTTTCCAAATGTAGGTTACTGTGCCACAGTAAACAGTCTTTTCTTTAGCACTAGTCTCTTTTGACTTTGTTAGTTAGCTAACTAGCAAGCACGCTAATTTAGCATAGCAATTGATGTTAACCTGCAACTACTAGTCACCACTAACGCTAGTTTCTACTAGATACGTTCGCTAGCGTGCTAATCAGATGTGTTTACAACAAGACAGTGTTAATTAGCTGAGCAGATACTATGATAAGTTAGCTAACAAGCTGACATCATCTAAACACAAAATACAGTTCGTTCAGGTAGGTGAGAGCGCGGATAGTAGGTGAGGATCATTTTAAGAGTGGGTTGACTGTGTAGTGATAAGTTGTTTTCACTCACTTATACAATAGATCAATTCGACATGAAGTGCAATAGAACTCAATATAACTGAGGCACTCAAATGTTATCACCAGCCAGTGTTGCGATGACCGTTGCTAAAGTAGGTTTGATTTTCTTTTTACCTGCTAAATTCCTGACCAATGCATGAATTTGCATTTTCATTTGCACATAGCTTTTCGTTGCAAATTGTAGTCCATTTGATTTGGTGCATTGTAGAAGTGTACCAGACGCCAGGCGTTATACAACCTCTCTCTTTTTTTTTTTTCAATTGTCTGATTCACTTCCACTTCCTTTTACTTTGTTCTTTGTTCTCTGTATCTTGCATCAAACACTAATAAAAGCCGCTTCTAACAACCTTGGGTCTGTGAGCTTTTCAAGTTTCTTTTGTGAGTGCAGAGGCAGATGCTTTGCAGTATGTGTGTACTGGCTGTATGCCTAGAGATAAGTTCTATGTTGAAAAAAGTACTCTATGGGCGATATAAATTGAACTTCAAAACCCATGTGCTGTAGGCCAGTCTGGAGGTTTTTGGCTCCACAGATCAACTTGAAAGTCCACGAAAGTAAATGATATCTTAAAAAAAAACCTTGAATATTCTGAATTTGCATCATAGCCATTAAGCTCTGCTCTCTCTACCTCAGCAGAGCTCTCAGAGCAGTCTGTCCCAGCCTTCATCGTCCTCCTCCTCCTCGGTCTCTTCCATAAGCCAGTGGACGGCCCAATCTGGTTCTCTGTCTGGAGCTGCAGGGACCAGTGGAGGTCCAGGTCCGGCGGCAGGAGCTACAGAGCAAGAGAAGAAGCTGAAGCAGTACCTGGAAGATGAGCGCATCGCCCTGTTCCTGCAGAATGAGGAGTTCATGAGGGAGCTGCAGCGCAACCGCGAGTTTCTCATTGCCTTAGAAAGAGGTATGGCTGTTAATATCCATGCTTTTCAACGCACAGAGGGATTACTCTCATGACACTTAAGAACTTTGATCAGTGTTCATAGATGTACTTTTTTGGTGGCATAGTGTGTTATGCATAGCAGGTAGGCTACTGTAAAACAAAGCATAAAATACACACACATATTTACATCTTCAAGTTGTGACATACTTTACAATTTGTATGGAGATACAGACAAGTGCTTTGAAAAATCCTTGTCTCATTTAAACCCTTTTAATTCTATTCCCATAATATGCCTCAATGCAAAAGTCCTATGCTTGTCTTTGTCTCTCATAGTCTCACATCCCTCAGCTGATGATAAGGCACTTGCTCCCATGCTTTTAGAGAGTGTTGTTTTTTTGTTGTTGTTTTTTTTTCAAAACAAACCTCTCAGCTATTATGATGGTATGTTCATCAGTATTCTGACAAGGTAATGTTTGCAGGCCTGGAGAACCATGTGTTGTTCGTCTTGTCTTGGAAGTTCCAGTTGTTCCTGTTGTAGTGTTTGACAAGTTTAACTATACATGTCAAATACTTTTAAACTTAATGTATGCATAATGTCCCTGGTTGGAAGAGTGAGTAAAAAAGCAACAGGATATTTGGCCAGTAATTGATTTTTAATTGAGCATTCCCAAGGGCACAGAGTTTAACAGAATGAAAATGTTGGATAAACTCAGTGGAAATAATGCCTTATAGCTCCACTGAAATTCACGCTTTTCTGAGATATAACTTTGCCAAGACAAGGTTGTCGCAAAAGCATTGAAAATTCTTGCCTTAGCTGTCCAAGTCCAACAGTGCACTCATCCTCAATCTGTTTTCATAAATACAAAATGTGACCATAGGCTGCTCAAAAAGGATGGACATGCAGAAATAACAGTTCCTGCTCCATCCTACCAGAGCCCCATCCTCACACACCTTTGCTCCTCACATCAGTGTTCATAACATCTGCTCTCTGTTTTTAGATCGCTTGAAGTATGAATCAAAGAAATCAAAGTCCAATCATTCATCTAGCATGGAGAATTCCACAGGTAGATATCACTCATCGAGCTTCCTCTGCCAAGCTATTTGTAACTTTGTCTGTGCACATTGAATTCTACTGAATACTGCTCTGTGTGCGTGTCTATGCATTCACTGATATTTGTTGGCCGTGACAAGGATTTGTGTGTTACGGACATGGTACTATAAATACTTGTGCATCTGCGTTTGATGTGTTTGATTTGTGCATGGTTATACATTAAGCGCATATGCAGTGCAGTAGTCTTGTTGTCTGTCTGTCTGCAGGAGAACACTACGCTTCAGCTTCAATGGAAGCCGTCTCCGATGATGCCATGTTCCGAGACAAACTCAAACACATGGGCAAATGTAAGGCTCCCCAATTCAAATGCTACCGACATTTCACAAATATCTACATCAGCCTCTGAGAGCGTAATGTCTTGAAAATGTGTTTATGACCTTGTTTTTCCCCGTTCAGCAACGAGAAAGAAGCTGTTTGAAATTGCCAGAACATTCTCAGAAAAGACAAAGAGGAGAAAGTCAAAAAGGAGGACACTCCTGAAGCACCATTCGTATCCTTAATTTAATCTTGCTCACCATTGAAGTTCCTTTAATTCCATTCCAAGTGGAATCCCCTATGGATATTTGTTTTGTGTTGGAAAGTAGCTTGCAGATTTCCTCCTGAAAGTAGCCAAATCTTATGGTTTTAATTACTACATTCATATGCTATTTAAAATTCTTTAGTTCCTCGCCAGGAGTGGTTTGCTTCAGATTATGATCCAAATGGCTTTATTAACTCTGCCTGAGCTTTGTTTTTCTTAACCAAGCTCTTGACCCAGATTGGGCACAGCCAACTCCACAGCCAACCTCCTCGACGATGTGGAGGGAAACCCCTGTGGTAAGATGAATCCACATGACCCAGAAAATATGATACAACATGGCTTTGTTTATATCATGATCTAGTGGTGGGGAGTGAAGGTCAAACCAACACACCTACCCTTCAGGGTTCTTGTTCTCATGCAGCATAGTAATCAAAGATTACCAGAAACACAGCTGTACCACGATGTATACAAGTATCATCCAAAATTTAAAAATGATTGCAATATAAAATTCAGGCTATATCGCCCACCATTATGATGATCCGATATTCATTGGGAATTGCAACCTGTCATGCCCCTACAGGGTTGTTTTTCTGTTTTTCCTCTGCTTGTTCCTTTGTGATTACCTGCTATTGTAAACATATGCAACATCAATTAAAGTGGCTTTACTTTATTATTGGAGATGCAGATCTAACTCTGGGTGTCTGTTTCCTGTGTTTCCTCCTCCAGAGGAAGACGGTCAGCCTAGGAGACCAGCCACTCAGGAAGAGAATGAACCATGCAAAGAGTCGATATCATGGTGAGGCAGTGCTCACTCATTCCAGGGGTAACCATGGGTCCTTGAAAATTCTTTTATTTTAATTAAGGCTTTACATTTATTTGAAGTGTCTTTTTGTCACCATGTAATGACAGTTATTTTTAGGGTGCTTGCAGGTCCTGAAAGGCTTAAAATGTCTTTATATTATCTAAATTCAAGGCCTTAAATGTCTTAAATGTAATACAATTACATTTGTGAGAAAAGGTTTGTGAACCCTTTTGGATTACCTGCATTCCTGTATAAATGGCTCCTAAAATTTGGTCTGATCTTCATCTAAGTCATAAAAGCCAATGTGATTTAACAAGTAACACACATAATTTGTACTTTTACATGTTTTTAATGAACATATTGGTAAAAATGTTAACAGTTTGGATTGGAAAAAGTATAAATACTGATATTCTCAGTAGAATTTTCAGTTGAAATTGATTGTTGCAATGACACTGAATTTCTCCATTTCTATACAATCTGTTTGAATGTAAACTGATGGAGGCCCAAGTCTTTGGAAATGCTTTTGTAGCCTTTGCCAGCCTTATGGCCCCTCATGGGACTCTCCTCCAGAGCTCCTCTGAAATTTCTTTTGACCACCCTTCATCTCTTTTTTTTTTTTTTTTGTTTTGTTTTGTTTTTGCTGTTCTTTTTTGGAGAGCAGACTCTGTTGGTAACCAAACTTTGTGGGTTTTTTATATGACAGGACATCTCTAACCCATACCTGAATGTCATCTCATTGGTTGGATCACCTGACTTCAATCACCCCCTTTTCTTAGAAGTCATTATCCTAGATGGTCACAGACTTTTTCCAGCTTAGGCTGTTAAATGTTTGAACAAAATAAATAATAGCATTTTTAAGTTTTAACTTTAGTGGTCTTAAAAATGTTTTCAAATGTGAAATTGGTCTAATATTTCATTCTAAGGCTGGCTTTACACGGTGAAACTTTCACACAACTAGTTGCAGGTTGCAAATTGCATGAAACATAATTTCCATGCAACTTGACAGTCACACGAAGCAATCGAAAAATAATCAAAGTCTCAGGCAACACTTGACAACAACTTGATTTAATAGTTTATTTCACTTCCAAGTAGAGCAGCAAGTTCATCCAGGAGCGCATCTCTGTCTCCTCTTCTGTAATAGTTTTCATCCTTCAGGTCCCAAAGGAAACTCCGCTCTGTGTAAAATTAAGCAGGTGTCAAGAGAGGAGGAATTAATAACCTAACGTTATATAGATCAGGATAACGGAAGCAGATTTTCAGAAGATTAGCTAAGAAAACAGACAACAAACGTTAGCAAAATGATCCACCAGCCGTCATGCTAACGTTACGTAAGCTAGCAGTTAACTAACGTTAGTCACTGGCTAATTGTTTGTTGACATGACTCAGCTGTTTGACAAAATGAAAAAAACTTTAGCGTTACCAACCTTGCATGAAGTCTATGAGGATAATCTCCTTTTGAAGCGTCCAAGAGACCATCTTCTGTTTTATTTTGGTGATAAGCCGTTGTCGAGTTAAAATCAATCAGTAGAAATGATACCGGCAGCACGTTATCAGCGTTTTGATTGGCTGATGCATGGAACTAGTTTCACAAAGTTAAGAGTTTTGCAACTGTTGTCTTGAGTTTCAGACAAGTTTCAAGTGCGTTGCAGAGGGCTTTACACCATACAACTCATTTACAACTTAGGTTCACCTAAGTTTCAAGCAACTAAAGTTGCGTGAAAGTTTCACCATGTAAAGCCAGCCTAACTGGCAATTAAAAAGGTCTTGGCTTAGGACATTGCTTAGGCAGAAGGTTGTGTATAATACATAAATAGTGTCTTCATTGTTAGTGCTGAACAGTCAGCTGTTCTGCTAACACATAATCAATCAGACTCCCTCCTGCTTTTTAGATCCTCCCGTGCTGCACCACATCAGGGTTACCATG
>CABFOQ010026694.1:0-14627 GCA_900660455.1 Gephyroberyx darwinii | reverse complement strand
ACCAGCTGCCACTCTCTCTCTCTCTCTCTCTCTCTCTCTCTCTCTCTCTCTCTCTCTCTCACACACACACACACACACACACACACACACACACGCACACACACGCACACTTTAAATGGCTTTACTGGTGTTGACTTTTCATCTAAATGGAATATATCTTCTAGTTTTCAGGAGAGGAGGAGAGTATTAGATGAGGAGGAGGGATAGAGAAAGAGGAGGAAGAGGAGGAGGTGAAAGCCTGAATAAGAAAGCAGCTCCTCCCGTTCAGTCGAGACTCCCACCGCAGCTTCACGCGCCAATCAAAAGAAACGGAGAAATCAGCAGGGAAATCACCATTGAGCTTGTTTCTACACAGCGAGTTACTTGGATTTAATTTTTCATCACTTCCTCCTTCCTTCTGCTCCAAGCGCACTGAGAAAACACTTATACACTACCGGAACACCGACAGAGCGTTACCGGACTTTACAAGCCCTCAAAAAACTCACCGGTCCGGACCGACATGCTCTCTCCCTTACTCTCCGTGACTCTCCTAGCCGGCTCGTGCGTGCTGTGGCCGCCTTCGGTTGTCCAGGCGGCCTCGTGCGAGCTGGTCCGGATCCCGTTATGTCGGTCTATGCCGTGGAACATGACCAAGATGCCAAACCATCTACACCACAGCACCCAGGACAACGCTGTTCTAGCCATAGAGCAGTTTGAAGGACTGTTAGGTAAGTTAATTAACTAATTAACTAATTAATCGGTTAATTCGTTGATTATTAAATTAACTAATTAGCTCACTAATTAACAAACTAACTGACCGACTGGGTGCTATTGGTTACAACCAGTCTTATCTTGTTACTGGTACTACAACACAGGTCACAGTGCAGTCAATGTCAAAATCAAACCTTATCAGTAATCAATATCACACCTGAACACACACACACACACACACACACACACACACATATATATATCTATATATGTGTGTGAACCAGTCAAGGACATCCACTGCCTAGTACTAGTATGGTTTAATGACCAAAGTACTAGTATGGTTTAATGAGCAGAGAACTAGTATGGTTTAATGACCAAAGTACTACTGTGGTTTAATGACCAAAGTACTAGTATGGTTTAATGAGCAGAGTACTAGTGTGGTTTAATGAGGAGAGTACTACTGTGGTTTAATGAAGAAAGTACATGGTTTAATGAGCAGAGTACTACTGTGGTTTAATGAAGAAAGTACATGGTTTAATGAGCAGAGTACTAGTGTGGTTTAATGAGCAGAGTACTACTGTGGTTTAATGAAGAAAGTACATGGTTTAATGAGCAGAGTACTAATATGTATTGATGACTAGGCTTATGCCGCTATATCGGTGTGCTGTTTAAAACAGGATGGGACAGTACTTTTTACTTTTAGTAAAAATTGGATATTTGCTAGTTAGTGTCGTCCAACATGATTTTAGTCAACCAGTTTAGGGGTGGCAGTCTGAAACTTGCACACTGGTTAGGAGGTGCTAACCACCTGAAGGAATTTTATTCGCATGGGTGTTAATGGAGAGCTTTTTTTTTTTTTAAACTTCTGTTTGTTGGAATTTTGCATCTACAAATCGCAGAATCAACATATGAAATAATTCCAGTATAATCCCCACCCCTCCCCTATTACCCAACATATCACCAACCCCCCCAGCATCCTCCCAAGATGACCAAAACAGTGACATCAAGCACAAGTAAATACATAACAGACATACAACAAACTCAATAAGATAGACATAAACGAGAAAAGAAAGAAATTAAATAAATAATAGTAAAAAAAAAATAAAAATAAAAATAAAAATAAAAAAATAATAAGAATACTTTTTTTTTTTTTTTTTTTTTAAAGTTTACACTCATCTTTATCTTTATGAAATAACTTTTATTTAGACTACTACAGTACTGCTCCAAACCAAGAAAGAATTAGGTTATGAACTCTGTCTGTTATTTGGTTTTAGGTTGTCATGGTAGGTAAGAAAAGGCCTCCAATGTCAATTTGATTTTTTCAAGCTTCAAGTAAAACGTAATCTCTCTAAGCCATCTTGTATGGGATGGTGGCACCGATCTCCTCCAATTGAGGAGGATGAGACGTTGAGCTAACAGAGTAGTAAAGGCAACCACATTACACATTTCAGTCGGCCACACTGTGTCCTCGGGCCTCAATCCAAACAGGGCAATAATAGGGTTAGGGTTCAATTGTCATATCATACATGTCGCTAAGGGTTTCAAAGACCTTCCAGAAAGTCTGAAGGCTTGAGCGTGACCAAAACATGTGCTACCAGGTTGCAGTGGTAAACTTGCACCGATCACAGGTGGGATCAGTGTTTGGGTATATCCTTGCCAGTTTCTCGTTAGTGAGATGGAGACGGTGAACTATCTTGAATTGTATTAGTGTCTAGCACAAGGAGAGGAGTGTACTAGGTCAAGAATTGAAGCCCACTAGTCCTCTGCAAACGACAGGCATAGATCTTGTTCCCAAATTGTCCTTAGGTTGTTCAGAGATTACGGGTTAATAGCGTTAATTACATCATAAATCCAGGAGATGGCACCTTTGAGATTAGCCTTAAATCCTAAAAGAGCATCTAAGGGGGTACTTGGGGGTTGCTCTGGGAAAGGGTGGTAGCATTTTTGTACAAAGTGCCTAATCTGTAGGTACTGAAAAAATGGGAGCGTGGCAGTGCATACTTTTCTGACAATTGGTCAAATGATGCAAATCCCCCATTTACATATAAATCCTTAATAGCTCTAATGCTGTTCCCATGCCAGGCCTGAAGGGCCAGGTCAGAGGGAGTGAAAAGATGATTTGCAAGAACAGGAGCCTAAAGTGAAGCGTTCTGCAATCTGAAATGTTTGCGAAACTGTACCCAAATTTTTAATGTATGAGCAACTATGGGCTTTTCAAAAGAGCCAGCATTAAGAGGTAAAGGGGCAGAGATCAAGGAGGGGAGTGTCAATTTAAAAGATTCCCATATAAAGCCAGTGAGGATTTGGTTCAGTGATAAAAAGTGTTTTTTAGGAATAAAAATTGGAATACTTTGGAACAAATAAAGAAATCTAGGAAGAACGTTCATCTTAATCAGGTTAATCCGGCCAGCTAATGATAGAGGTAATGAATGCCAACGGCGTATGTCCTTCTTGCACTCATCGATTAGAGGTGTGAAATTTAGTTTAAATAGCATGTTAAAGGAGCGAGGTACCACCACCCCGAGATATTTAAAATGGGATGACACTCTCTTGAATGAGAATGCTGTAGCTGGGATATTGAGGGCCGCAGAGTTTACAGGGTAAAGTTAACTTTTTTTGTAAATTCAATTTGTAGCCTGAAAACCTTCCAAATCGGTCCAAAATAGACAGGGCATGAGGTAGCGAAGATGTTGGGTTGGCAATGTACAAAAGGAGGTCATCAGCCTGAAGAGATAATTTTTGTGTGGTATCCCCTCGGGTTATCCCTTCTAAGGCTTAATAGAGAGCTTTAGTGTCACATGATGGTCTAAATGCTGTTTCAGAGGCTTTTCCACCCTGCAAAAATACAAATTCTTGGGGAAACACTGAATACGTTTTTTGGAAGTTTTTGGCATGAAAATGGTCCAATTTAAATATGTAGAATGGTGGCAACAGCAGCTTCAGTCCAAAAATATTAGTATCGGTATCAGCCTGCTAAAAACAATACAGGTTGAGTTAGGGCTACGCGATTATCACATTACATTAGTCATTTAGCAGACGCTTTTATCCAAAGTGACTTACAATAAGTGAATTCAATGTAGGTAGCCACGAGGACTACTAGTTACTAGAAATCGTAAGTGCATCTCCTTGCTAAATGAGCATCTAAGAGCAGAACCAGTGCTGAGGTAAAAGTTATCTACCTACTTTTTATTTAAACAAATGAGACAAATAAGTGAAACAAATAATCAAGTGCTAAGAGGATAGTAGTGTTTCTGGAAGAGGAAGGGTCAGGGTAGTGTTTCTGGAAGAGGAAGGGTCAGGGTAGTGTTTCTAGAAGAGGAAGAGGTCAGGGTAGTGTTTTTAGAAGAGGAAGGGTCAGGGTAGTGTTTTTAGAAGAGGTGGGTTTTCAGCCTGCGGTGAAAGATGGGCAGCAACTCTGCTGTCCTGACATCAATGGGGAGTTCATTCCTTTCACTGCCCTATAGGCTAGCACCAGGGTCTTGAACTGGATGAGCTGCTACAGGGAGCCAGTGTAGAGAACGGAGAAGGGTAGTTGTGTGGGAGAACTTGGGGCGGTTGAACACCAGACGAGCTGCAGCTTTCTGAGGTCTGATGGCAGACATCACCAAGCAAGGAGGGAGTTGCAGTAGTCCAGGCGGAGACGATAAGAGCCTGGATGAGCACCTGCACTGAGATTCCAGAAGAGAGCATATTCAGTCATAATGCACATAACTCAAATAATGACATGACACAGTTTGTGTTTCATACAGCAAATACTATTTTATTGACATCAGGACACTATGTTTTCTGATTTGAGTGCATGAAGTCGTTAATCTGATTTGGTTCAATTTGTTAGCTTGTTCTGTGGCTGCGGAAACGGCCACGATTAAAGAGGTGTGCCAAACATTGAGGCAGCCTTTTATACTGAAAGGACAGGAAGCGGAAGGTTCCAACTCCAGGTGCTCTGCAGGGGATCTCCAGATTACGAGAACTTCATTGGAGATTCTGCAAACATGGTACTCTTCATGTTCTTTTGAAATTCATCAGTTATTATTACTTACTTTACTTGGATCGTTGTTTTCATTTGTTTTATTGGCCTGTGACGGAGTTGAATGCAGCAGAGAGGTCAAGCAGAATGATGATATTGATGTGACTGGAGTCAGCAGCAGTGAGGAGATCTAAAACTGGATTGAGGGGTTCAAAGAGCTCATGGTTGGACATGCATCGGTGGAGTTAGGCGGCATTTGCTCTTTCCAATCCTTTTTATTCCTTTCCATGGGGCAGCTGTAACAGTGAGAAACAACCTACAGAGAGAAAGCCAGCAAGCAACCAGAAAGATGTACGTCATGAGTGTGGGAAGAAAGACCATTTGCCCAGACACTGGCCATTAGATATGCCCCTGCCCAGTGCCCCACAGTTATCCCCAACAGATGGCCGGGCTGAACTATTCTCTAAACTCACCATCTCTCAGCAGAATGAAACTCTTCGAGACAGCTCCAGCATGTTTTGCATGTTTTGCACACACATCTCACTGCTGTGTGGTTGAAGGCTTCACACTCTAAAGCACAGCTGGTATACACAGAGGGGAAGTACTTAGGCCATGTCACCAGACAGGGAGCCAAAGATATTGCAATCGATGGGCTACAGGTCGTTCAAAACCTCCATATTCCTGCTATCGTCAGAGAGGTCTAGAAAGTGTTGTCAGTAGTTTTGTGTGGCTGTTCACAGTGGTTGCAGCTCCATTAAATACTCTGATTGCAGTGGGGAATGGAGATAAGTGGACCCCTGAGTTGAAATAAAGTATGAAAAACTTCTCAAGCCATATGCGAAGTTACTACACCTGCTGTATGATGTTGCATGGAAAAATCAACACCCCAGATGTGAAAGGACATTTCTATCCTTCATTCTGTCTTGCTTGAGAAGTGTGGAGGCAACAGTGCTAGCAGTGACGGACAGAAATGTCATTACTGTGGGTACTGAAACATGTGTTTGTGTTACATGTCACCAAGAGCAGCAGCCGATGCCGCCATCACTTTGTCTCCATTTGAGGTAGTGACAGAAAGACCTACAAATGTGCCTGTAACTATCAAAACACAACAAGAAGAATGCCATTTACATTTACTAGGAGGTAAGCTGTGTTGCAAACAACTGACTACATGTGTGAGGTCTGCTTATTCCCCAGTAAGAGAAGCCCTAGGCCATGCTAACAGACTCGAAGTCCCACCCAGTGCCCCCCAGTGGCCAGACCTACCGCTGAATCAGCAACTACGGGGCCCTGAAGCCACAGCAGTGCCATCGCTAAGGGTTTTTTAGATTAGTCGCACATATTTTTGGATCAGGAAATATATATGTCAAGTGATACATAATTCAAAATTTTGATCGCCTCTCACCATCCACGCTCCATTGTGAGATGGAATGAGATGAGTGTGGGGCAGGTTCAATTTAGTGCTCAGAGCAAATGGGTTATTTTATGTGAGCCAACTTTAAAATCCAGCTTTGGGTACATCGAGGTACGTACCAGGGCACAAAACTGAGCTCATCTGTCTATGCTTGCTATGCCTGTGTGTGTGTGTGTGTGTATTTGGTTGGTGGGCATTTCTGTCAATCACTGTCCTGTAATTTGAGTAGAACCAAATGGTCAGTCCTCGGTCTAAGGAGGAGGAAAAGTAGAGCCCGAAAACATAATGTCAGAAAAATACAAGACAGGATGTATGGATTTTCTTCACCTTTTTCAAAAGAAGAAAGGTAGGATATGTGCTATGCTGAATTAAACGAGTGCTTGATGATCCAAACATTGAAAGAACATTGAAAATCAGACACCTGTGAGCTAATAAGCTGACTACCACTAGTGGTGAGATGGACACTTGAGTGAAAGCCTGGACCGACACAAGTGATAGCTGCATGTTTACATGCCTACAAGTTACAGCTGAACTCTGTTGTTTCCGAATGCAAAATGGCTTTTCAAAGGTTTGACATCTAGAAATCTACTGTCAATATAATCTTAAATCAAAATGTGTCAAGATTGCCAGCTTGTTAGTTTTC
Organism: Gephyroberyx darwinii; assembly: GCA_900660455.1. Classification (NCBI taxonomy): domain Eukaryota; kingdom Metazoa; phylum Chordata; class Actinopteri; order Trachichthyiformes; family Trachichthyidae; genus Gephyroberyx; species Gephyroberyx darwinii. The sequence continues at coordinate 7,916 of CABFOQ010026694.1, read as the reverse complement.
CAATGACGGCTTGAAAATAAACTGAATTCATGCAGATTTTTTTTTTTTACTTCTTTAAAAATAAGCTTTTAGTCTCGTTTTCAAAAAGGCCTAGAGGTTTTTTGTTTTTTATCACCAGCAGTGATTTATTAGAGGAAAAGCCACATTTGGGCAGGAGATTGTAGCTGCTAGCCCTGTGTTTGTCACTATTTGTAGCTGCTGTTAACACCCACTGAGTCTCTGCAGGGCTACAAGACATGCCACTGCATGTGGCTGAAGGCTATCCTAACAAGCGAAGCAACAAGCTTCAGTAGGGGGGAGAATTAGGAAGCAGTGAGGAAGAAAATGAAGGTTGAAAAAAAAGAGCCTAATACCATCCAAAAGTTTTCCCCAATTAAATTCATGAGAATATGACTTACGTTACAGAAGAAGCTAGAGTGTATTTACACTCCACTGGCAAGGCTTGACTGACATCCGCAGAATTTCTTTACCTAGGGCGAGCTCCTGGTATGTATTTTTAACGAGACTCATGCTTTCTCATCTTAAAAGTTAAAACTTAAGTTATTTTGGCTCCCTCTTTTAAAAAAAATATTGACTTTATTTGCTCAAAGTGGCCATGAGAGGCCCTTTGAAATCCTCCACGAAGCAAGTAAACTATGTTTGAATGCTGATGCTGTCGCAGTTTTTATGCTAACACACTTACATCCCCTGTGGCAGAAGAGATCAATAGTACTGGATCTAAAACACAACCAACTTACACCCCCTTGACAGATGACAGCTGGAGTGGTCTTCTGGAGTCAGTTCTAGCTATGCAACAAGTTGATAAAATCGGCAATAAGCAATCACAGGAGCCCTTACATCTACTATGTTTACGTGCCAAACTGAGGGAGGATGAAGGCGTATCACACCTCCTTAGTCAACACCAAATATACAACTGTTAATTATAGAGGAGAAATGAGGACAAAACTTACCCACAATAGGTATGAGACAGTATGCCATGAGAAATAGGCCACTTGGCTACATCAACAATGTTAGAGGTGTCCTTGAGCAAGACTGAACCTCTCCCTGCTTACTTTCGGATCAGCAGAGTTCCTAAATATAGAAGAAACAAAGTGTATACTGCAGTATGTCCAGGTCTGTGTTCAAATGCAGTTAATACTATGTCAACCTGGATACAAACAACCTCCAACATGTAACAAAGCCCTTGCTGTACAGGCAGATTCAGCACAATAGATTCAACTTGAAAGTCATTGGTGGTGTCATTTATTTGTATGACTCCACCCACCTGCAGACAGTATCGGAGCAGACTGATGGCTGGGTGGAAGATCTGTGTTTCTCATGTATTGCATCCATGAAATGAATCTCCTGTGTATTTGTGAGCACTGTGCAGGTTAACAATGGTTTGACCTTTATCACACCTTGTTTTTCTTTTCTATCGTCTTCTCTCTTTGATTGGTTTATTAACAGAATGGAGATATGGACATTTTGTTGTTGGTAACGCTGCAACGACTTTCTCAAGATAGTAGAAAGCTTCTTTTGAACTTGAAATTTCTCAGCTATACAGATACAGTTAAAGCAAGTTCTGTTTTCATTGGGTCATGAGGCAGTGTGAATTATTCATTACTCTGTGTGTGGTTCCAGTAATCCACAGTTTCTCCAAACAGTTTCCCGGGTACTAGCACTGCTCATGTTCAATTCCAGTCAGAGAGATATTAACATTTTACCACCCACAAGTGTTATCTGTGTGTTTTATTCCAAACCTGACAGTAATTACTGCACTCTGGTGAAGGTTTAAGGCTCACTGAGCCATCCCACTTGGGGCTATTACCAGCTCTTGACTCAGAGGGAGTTATGCTCCAATACCATTTCCTATTAAATAGATGTTTAGTTTGTCTTCAGGGTTCCCAGGGAGGTGAGCCTAGCAGGTGCTGCACTCCAACTGTGCCTCTCGCTTATGCCTTTCTTTTTCCCACCCTATCCAGTCGCGTTGTTGAGGGGTGGTTGTTTTCATTTGAACCATAAAGTGTCGAGTGGCAGGGGTAAGAGGGTTTTGGGGTGGTGCAGAGGGTTGTTGAGGGTGCCAGTGACATGAATATTTTATCAATGTGTCTGTGAGCACCCATTTGGAGAGGCAGGGGCGGGGGTGTATCCTAATAAGGTGTGTGGGGGGTGTGTGAAACAGAGCAAGGCAGCGGCTGTTAGGAACTTCTGTATAAGGAACTGGTTGCTTGGATGAGCTAGCAGGCTCAACTATAATGCAAGCAGGGAGATATATTTCTCAAAAGTTGCCCCTTTGCAAGGAACTGAAAGATAGAGGGGGAACAGATAGACTCATCTTCTGCCTGCCTTTGAAGTAATATCCTGTGGCTTTCATTTGGACCTTGAAATTAAACCTGGGTCCTTTTTTATGTGCTTTATATTTCACCACTTTGTGTTCCATTTCCTACATCAATCTCCTGTGCTGCCCTAGGTTTCACAATGTCTCCTCTCAAACCGAACAGCAGACAGCCAGTCCCTTTGAGAAAAAAATCACAAGAAAAGAGACCCCCCCCCAAATCTGCTGTCATTCATGTGTCCTGCCATATTGCATGCTGTACTTTATCTTACACATCACCACGTTTGCCTTACTACTTTGTTTACTTCCAAAACGTTGCAATAAAGAATCAGTTCCAGCTATTCAAATCTCTAGCACTTGCACTTCATGGGGATTATACTATAAGGATTATTTTTATTTGATTCATTTTCTGTATTTATTTATTGGTCATTGGTTAGTTTCATAGTAGACACGCAAAACATTAGTTAGACAAACAGTTACTCATGAACTGTTTTATAACACATTTATTACATGTGGACCAGCGTCATGAAGGTTTAAGTTAAAGTTTACTGCACTTTAATGCCAACAGAATGAAACATTAATATGCCATGTAGCTGTTGTGAAGCCCTTCTTCAGGTGTTATGAATGTGTTAGTTAATGCACCAAACAATGACATATGTGACATATGACAAATGTGGATTATTTTGCTTCAACCTGAGGCGGCATATCCAGTTTCCCTTCGGGAGAAAGTGTCCTGCCTTAGGCCTTGTGCAGGTCTTACTAAGCTAAGTTATTTTTACTGCAGGGTAACGGCTGAATATGATGACTTGGGTGTTAAAACCATGTATCCAACTGCTGTCAGACAAGCTCACATCTCAAGATAGGACGAAGTGAGCCTGGTTTGGGGTGGTAGCTTGACAGTTAGAGGAGTGAGCTTGGGAGTGGAAGGTCATTGGTTTAAATGAACACTGGATGAAAATAGTAGCTGAGCAAGAAAGTAAAGGAACATAGCCTTCTCTTCCTCAACAACTATTGATGATGTGCTGTTGAGGCCACTTGAAGGAAAAATCCACCCTAAAACACTAAAACATTACAAAAAACAGATATTGGTGAAATACCTTGTTACAATTCAATTTGAAGCAGAAATATTTTCAGCAAAAACATCAAGGATAAACGTCAGGTTTTGGTGTCAGTCCCTCAGCATGAAAGAGCAAGGGCTTCTTTCTAGACCCACTATTTTGCGCGACATTCAACAGTCATACAGCGAGAAATCCATCATAGAAGGCGAAGATAACAATTTCTCTACCAATAGTAGCCCCAATAGACCAGAATGCAATGCAGCCACAAAACATGTTGTATTTTGTTGTTGCTCTTTTTTTGAGAGCCAACTCAGTGCACACTGTCACCAAAGCTTGTTAAGTTTGAACAGCATAGAGAGGCAATCTGACCAGGTCTCTGAACCATTTTAGACATCCAGAGATTTTCAAACATGTTTTGACAATGGTGAGCAGCTAGTCGATGACAGCTAGTGAGGAAATCAGTCGGAAGAGGCTGAAACTACAAAACAACACAACAACTATCTGTCATCATGGCCTTAACAATTTACCTCCAATTCTCTCTGCAGAACAGGCAACTCATGCTGTCTCCCCAGTGTCAAGCCCTCCGCTTCTTCACTATTTCAGCAAAAATAAGCAACCTGTTCTTCCCTCTCAAACTCGATTTTAGCAAATTCATGTTTCGCATTTGTTTTCATGAAGAATCTTTAAATGTGTGACCCCTTATAGGTAGGGGTGCACATAAGTGGTGTGCATCGGCCAACATTAGGAATGCACATTTGAAATTTCATTAAAACGTGCATAAAACTGCAAGGTGTTCTTGCAGATGGAATAACCAGGGCCCTGGGCATAGGCGATAGAGGCAATTGTTTAGGGCGGCAAATGCTTGAGGGGCACACGAGCGCTGTGAGTGCACTCGACACACAAACACACTCACACACCGCCGCTCATGTCGGGGGTGCCTTTCGCCGTGCAGCTCTCCCGCCTCCCACTTCTGCTGCTGTCTCCTCACCGAACAGCAGCTCTCCTCTCTCAAACTCTGTCCAGATCAGTGACGTTACATCTAATTAAATATCATGCAACCGAATGCACCCCTGCTCTCCTTCAACACACCGAGCATATGGAAATAGTACCCAGCAGCTGATATACAGCTGCAAAGCCTGCTATTTTGCCTGATTTATATAAAGGAAAACATTTGAAATTTGTGTGCAAAATTGTTCTTAATGATTCAGTGTTTGTTTATTGTTTCTGTTAATATTAAAGAGTAACAAAACTCAGAGACTCCCATCTAATAGTTAAAACCACACTACTGCAATTGCAAACTGCAGTTGGCTGATTTTTTGATTTTTGTGTATCTTGTATCTTAGATTTCTTGCAGACATACTTATTGTGTTGCAGCATAGGTGACTGTTTTTTTGTCATTGCAGTGGACACAAGATATAATATGTTTGTATGTAAAAGGTCCAATCCATATCTGTTGGTACTCATTTGAGGACTAGACCAAACCCCTGCTTATAGCACCAAGTTTCTGACATGTACCTTTTCTTTAACCCCCAAATGTTATGCTTGTGTAGTGTTATTTTAAAAAATCCTTCAAAGATGAATGTAATTCAAAGATGTGTAAAGTTCATTTTGATTAAAAATCAGATAAAACCTTATTATTCCAAGCTAACAGAATGGCACCCTGGCATCCTGCCTGTATTGTTGCTGTTAACCATGAGCCAATTAGCGAGCATTCAGAAGAACCTTCCCTGACACAGACACACACACACACACACACACACACACACACACACACGCCTGCTTACCATTTTACTGTCAGAAAACCTTGATAAACAAAACATGGTTATGTAATCTTTAAAAAAAAAACAACTCTATGCCCATGCAACCATTGTGTAATATATGTATAAAAAAGTATTCGCAGTCATAAAAAAGTAATAACCAGAAACTAATCTAACTTTGCTGTATTTTCCCCTGTGGCAGAGTGAAAGCTGAATGTCAGTGTGCTGAATGTGGTATGTCGGTGTTGCATAAATGAGAGCATGTCCAGGTATCCTTATTAAATTAGGAGTGGCAGGAATTGAAATGTCAAGAAACTTCACTGGGGTGGTTGCCATGGAAACAGATTAACACTTTCTTGACACGCAAACACTCACATATACAACACACGCGCACATACACACCTACCATTTACATTTCAGGCAATTAGCTCATGGTCTTATCAAGATTGACTGACATTAAGTACAACAGTTAGGTAGGTAGGTAGGTAGGTAGGTAGGTAGGTACTTTATTGATCCCCAGGGGGAAATTTCTTTGCTACAGCAGCCAGACAGAGAATAACACAAGAAATAGAGGAAATAGAATGAAGATACAAATAAAAACTACAATGTAAATAATAAAAACAAACAATGACAACTTAAAAAAATATTTAAAAACTATACAAAGTACAAAGTTATGCAATGCAATGCAACAAGTCAAACTATTTACAAAAGTGAAATGTGCAAATCTGCAGTTGCCAGAATGCCGATGGTGCCATACCTAGAATGTACCATAGCAAAATACTGGGTAACAAAATAAATGACTGAAAGGAAGAGTACATTTTATTTCTTCTTCTTTTTTTCCCTTTTTTTTTTTTACAACAAAGCAGCATGATACGTTGCAAGAAAAGAATGAAGGGAGACATTAGAAGTCTTCACACTGTGGCACCCCAAGGGGAACGAGAACCGAGAGAAGCCATGGGCAGTCAGGAGCTGGGCCAGCGAGCCAGAGAGCTCCAGGTAGCTTAGCTAGTATGTTTCAATTCTCTGAATAGTGTTTGTTACACTATATATTACTGTCAACATGGAAGACTGTGAAGCAGATGTAAACAATGGCAAACTTAAATGGTATTTGGGCAACAGTTAGAGTATGAATCAAACTTTTCCTTCAATATGGTCAATGAAAAATGAACAGAGCTGGAGGCCAAATTACCCAAGAAGGTCCCAATGAAAGGCTACAGTTACTGTACTGAAGGAACATTCTTCATGTTGATCCATAACGTTAGCTAATGTTAGCAGTCAGCTACTTTATATTGTTAACATTATATTTGTCTCCAAATAAACTTTATCGATTAGCTGTGTATGCTAGCTAACACTAGGTGATTGGTTAATGGTTTTACTGTTAAAATTAGTTGTAGGCTACAAGTTACACAAGTAAACCGAGTTGGTTTGGAGATAAATATAACGTTAACAGCAAAGTAGCTGACTGCTAACATTAGCTAACATTGTGGACAGGTGACCCACTAGTGTGAGCATGTTTTATCTTCTTCTACCTTCTGCCCAGTTACTGGAGCCTTTGGACCTTCCTGGGTAATTTGGCCTCCAGCTCTGCTCATCTCCTGAGGATGTGGAATGATAATTTAGATGTATATTTTCTTTTTATTTCATCCAAAGACAAGTTGCATTGTTTCAATGCGTTTGCCACCCCAAAAATGATGTAAATCCAATATGGCCACCGTGTGAATAAGATGCTCTCCTGAAGTCTACATCGTTGTTGACTCATTCCCTCGGCCGTCAGAAACTTCACTTTAGTTACCAGAGTAATGGAATGACACTCAAGATGGCAGCAGGTTCTTCCCGTGTGGAAGTACCGAGGGAAAGTCAACGAGGGCATGTTACAATAACTTACGAAATGGGGAAATACCAAAGTATGAAATTAAGGGGAAATACCATCCTGTCAAAGTATTCCAGCCTATGGGAAAATGGACCTGGACACGCCTGCAGAAGAATTTGTGTCTGCCTCGGACACATACCGGATACTGATGTGCACGTAAAAAGGAGCACAGGGGGAGTGTGTGTGTGTGTGTGTGTGTGTGTGTGTGTGTGTGTGTGTGTGTGTGTGTGTGTGTGTGTGTGTGTGTGTGTGTGTGTGTGTGTGTGTGAATTAAATTCACTTCTGTCCATGCTATGTGAACTAAATTCTGCAAATGTCCATGATGTCATTTTTTCATACTATTACTTGAAGTGAAGGACTTCATTGTTATCTATGGAAAATGTTATGGCTCTTGGTTTTATGAGACCCTTTCAAATCAGAACATTGTGTAATTTCAACGATGCATGGTTGTCAATCTGAACCTTAGGCAATTTGTCTTAGATCCTGAAAAGCAGCAGAAATAAGTGGACAAGTAGACTTAATCAGACACAGTGTGTGTGGTTGCCTGGCTATTTTTCACGTACTTGTATTGTCTGGAGTCTCAGTCTTCAGCAATTTGTTCCATTTTAGCTTCTTCATATGTCAGCAAAAGACTTGAAGTGTGTGTGTGTGTGTGTGTGTGTGTGTGTGTGTGTGTGAGAGAGAGAATTTTGTTCATAAAAGTTTTAAAATAGCACCAAAGCTACGAGGTAGACAAAATTATGAACACTCCTGCTCTCAGTTGGAAGTTATACAGTACTCTGCTCTCCAGCTCCAGTAATGAGAGGTGTGCCTTTCAAGGATGCATCATTGACAACAGAACAAATTGAGTCATAAATCAGCTTCTGCCAGGGGCCGCTACCATGTCTAGCCAGAGGGCAGATAATACCGTTACAGCT
>CABFOQ010026693.1:32047-45123 GCA_900660455.1 Gephyroberyx darwinii | reverse complement strand
AGGGGAAATGTTAAGAATGTACCAAGAATCAAAATCAGGAGAGAGAGAAAAGGTTAGAGAAAGACAGAACAATATAAATGTATAAAGGAGGGATCAAGAGAAGAAAAAAGGGAACACAGAAGGAAGATTGTTAGAAAATGGGGACAGAGTTTGGAAACTGAAGGAGTGATAAGAGCTTTCCGGTTTGGCATTGGAAAGATGTCGATCTACACTAGTAGAGGAGAATAGAAAGCCAGAGATAAGATCGGCCAGCTGCCTATGACCTAGAAACAAACACACTACGTTATCACAGTGCTGGGAAGAACACTTGCCCTGGATGCTTTTTTTTTTCTCTCCTCCTCCTCCTCAATCAGTTTCCCAGAAAAGGAACATTTAATTGGACTTCTCCTCAGAAGAGCTTAAATGTTTTGTCAAGATAGATTACAATGGCTGACCTGAGATGTGCCCAGAAGAAAAACAGGTGGACATTCAGCTGGAAAATTCACAGCCCAAAATAACAGGTTGAGGTGAGGATCTGTAGTTGCCCCAATTGGATATCAAATGGCTTATTTAGAGGCTATAAGCACCCATATCATGTTATCACTGCCTTCTAAATACATTTCCAACTACCACCTACGTACTAGCTGGGAACCCAGCCATGAATGCCATCGCACAAAAACAGACACGTAAATGCACTATGGGTCATGAAGGGTAAGTGACGTGAAACGCTACCTTGAGTTCCTCCTCCATCTCAGAGATCTTCCTTTCTAGAGCTCTTCTTTCCTGTGGGACGGAGGAAAACCTGTTTAGTTACCGTTAAGTTTCCAGGCGTTGCATGGACAATAAGCACAAAACACACACTTCAGCACAGGCTCCACACGCTGCGTGAAAACGACAAGATGTGACAAGAGGGGTGAGGATGTAGCCATAGCACACCCGTGAACACACGCATGACTGTGAGGTGTCTGCAAGCCGCAACCATAGCCTACATGTTTCTATCCAGGGAACAGCCTACATTTTATTTAGCCCTACATATGCAGTGATGTACGCATGATCCACGTAAAGATGTCCAATGGCATGCATGAGTAAGGGCATGGGGGTAGTAGATGATGTTAATGCGATGACTCATGGACAGTGAGGTCGGACTGGCCTTCTGGAAATAAAGGCTTGTTTGGGGAGGGAAATCCATGCTGGGACAGTATGAGAAAAGGCCATGATGATGTGGAGGATGATTTGAAATATGGCTTACGTTAGAGCATGGACGTAAAGCAATAACTAGGGATATGGTTTCTACATCCATGGGTTAGGGTGTCATGGCTAGGGGAAATGAATTGTATTGCTCCTCTCGGCTGCCATCATGACTACTGTAATTATGAATGAGTGGAAAGTGCATCAAATCGGTTAAGAAGACGCATGCATGAGGTAACAACAGTAATTCAACAATCCACTAGTGGTATTGTCTGCACACACTAATACACACACACACCCCAAAATAAAAAAAATAGTCTTGAGAAGTGGTGACCACACACTGACTCCAAGGTTCAAAAACACGTGAAAGAGAAGGTGCCAGTGTTCTGGGAGGCGTGGCGGGAGGAGGAGGCCTCCCTGACGCCAGCTATATGGGCATGTGCAACATGACAGCCAGCAGCAGGAAAAGGCAGTAGACTGGTAAAAACTCAAGTTAAGACCATACCACCCAGTTGATATTGGGGCCTGCTTGTTACCTTCAGACATAAACCCATTGTCATCATGTTACCACGCTGTTTAATTCAGTTCAATCAAAATAATGGAAAGAAGGACTTGTGAGCTCAATTCTTCAGTTTCAGAGATAACATTTATAAAAAAAAGAGTAAAGTAAAGAGCAAAGAGTTCAGAAAGAGAGGTGGATTATCTAAGTTAGTCTGTCATTACCCTTTTCTCCATCTCAAGCTGTGACCGGTCAGCATAGCGTTCCTGCTTCTGCAAACAGGAAAACAGCAGTTTGAGGGTTTAGCCTATCTACTATCAATCAACATGCTATCCATCAACTGAAGTGGGAGCCCGGGAAGCAGATCGAGCTCTGTACCTGTGTGGCTTTCTCTAGCTGTAGCTTCAGGTCCGCCAGCTCCAGGTCTGTGTCACGTAACTGGGCCTTCAGTTTCTCGTTCTCAGCTAAGATCTGCTCGTAGAGCTGATGGAAGGAAGGGAGAAACACGAGCGACGGTCGGAAAACATGGCAACCAAGCGTACAGTCGCACGTACACAATACCAGGTCAACGTAGTCAGGTTATCTTTACGATCAACTGAGAATTGGGAAGTATGAGAAAGAAATACACAAGTCTGCCTCATTTCTCCTCGTACATTTGGATCAGATCCTGAACATAATCTGGCCCAGAGCAGGTTAGGTGTGCAGCCTAAGTTACCATGGCGATGGTAAAATTAAATTCAGCATCAAGTCACCTTCTTGTAGTCAGTGGCGTCATCTCTTTCCAGCCTGCTCGAGTATGGCCTCCGACCCTCGCCGTAGCCACGGCTACCGAGAGCGTTGTTGCGTTCGGAGGATGAAGTGCTGCTCTCGTTCCTAAAATAAAATAAAATAAAATATTTAATGCAATTTAACGCAAATGTAAAGATTTATTTAATGAAGGGCAATTCAAATAACTGTTAGTACAGTAACAGGTATGTTTCTTTAGGGTAACAGGAGTATAACATACCTGGACAGTCTGTCACTCTGGAAGAAGACAAAAACAGAGGGTGAATTTTCATGTCTTTAGTTGTGCTCAGATGAAGCATAGACAAAACTGACAGAAGCTAAATATTCCTCGTGTCTAGACGAGGCATGGTGTCTAAAATGTAGCTCAGTTAGTGTAGACTGGTGGATTGAAACATCTGATTAAAGCTGTGACTTTGTATTAAGCTCAAAAACAAGGTACAAAGACAAGAGCAAAATGAACACTGACATGAAACCAGATATGCCGTTCATTTACAGAAGCCATTTCACACTTCGTGGGCTGAATAAACCTCTGCTTGCAGATTCTCCTCCAAGCTAGAGCTGTCTCTGTAAGTCTCAGCACTTGACCTTCCCCTACAGCCTGCCTCCTACACACACATTCCTGAACATCTGCCAAGACTGCCAGTGCCTCAAGGGCTACTGCTGCTGCAGCCTGATCTCGCCTGTGCTGCACCAGCAGAGGGCCTCAGAATGGGGCTAGACATCAGACAGAGCAGTGGGGTCAGGCCTCCAGACATTTTAAAATTGCAGCCAGTTTCCTGAAGCAGCGAGAGCAATTACAGAACACAGCACGACGATCATCTTGACACAGATTGGACATACATACAGTACCACTGATCGGATGCTTAAAGGAAAAATCCACCCAATTTCAAAAACACCTTTGGGATTTTTCATCTAAATTCTATGCAAAGCACTGCGTTATATCAAACTTGTTGAAATTTATGTGGAAGGTATAAAATTAAACTAACAGAAATGAAGTTTTCTAAGTCTTCAACCCCTTTGCTTCTTTCGGGGTAAGTTGCCACACTAGCAAAAATATGTTTGGATTACAGTTACTCTCAGCAATTCTGATTGTTTTAAAGTTGTCTTTCTTGCTCCCTTCACTAGATCTTAATGGGACTTAATGGGATCTTGGGGTGTAGGGTGGACTCTCCGTCAGAATACTTGAACACAGTATAGATATATGGTTCATTTACGGATGACATCACAGTCCTGGTCTTGGAAGTTTCCTTCAAGACTTGGTGTGTCCTCAGCCTAACACAAAAAACCCAATCCATTTTATCTGCTCTGAGGTTCTAAACTTGCACCGCTAGAAATAGTTCACCATGTAGAGGATGGTTGCTCTTAATTGAGAGTGTCATGCCGAAAAGGAAGCGACTCTGAGCTTTTCCTGAATGCTTTCCAATCCATGCAGAGATAATGGGCTGTTTCCTATTTAGTGCTGTGCTGCTGCCCCACCCTATTGTACTGCCCGATAACAACTGAGATCCACGCTGGCTGGCAACTCTGGATCCCCCTCCTCTTCTCCCCGCTGTGTCTGATGTGAAGCCAGGTACTCTGGTTAACTACTACTGTCGGCTCGCTACGCTATGCTGCGCGGGACACTCCCAGTCAAACGGGAAGTTTACCCAGCCAGCGAAATTTCCACAACACTGCCCTTTCAGCAGGCCTACGCTGTTCTGTCCCTTCCATGCTCCAAAGAGGGCCTAGAATGCATTACACACATCTGACAGCTTCTTGGTTTCCAGTTTTCTTTCAGGGGCTGAAATGTGGAGACAAGAGATAATTGGTTTCACAAAACTCTCTAAGGGATCTCAATTTAATTTCCAGCTTTTAACAATTACATCATATTGCACACATTTGTAAGTTTACATGTACTAAGCTGTGAAATCAATAAATATATCAATCATCACTGGCTGAAATTCCCATTCCTGTTTAATCTTTCATTGTAACCCAACATACAGGAAAGAGCACAAACGGCAAACAGAAGTGCTTCCACTCCCTTTTAACTCTAATCACGAAACTGTCATAAACTTCAAATTGGATTTTGTATGTGTGTGTGTGTGTGTGTGCCTTGACCCCAGTGAACCAGATTTCCTTTCTGTGCCGCTTGTTTTGAAACCTACTGATCTGTGGCTGAGAGTACTTTCGGTTGGCAAATTCACCTTAGCAACCAGACAATCACAGGAAGATGGAAACGGGGGAACAATCAAAAGTCAAAGGCCACAGACAGAGAAGGACAGATAAAGAGGGAGGGAAGGGGAGGAACTCTTACTCACACCGGGCAGAATAGGGCAAATCAAAGACTGGCAGTACTTGCTTGGCCTTGGCTATGTGAGGTGACAGAAAGTAAGGGTGAGAATAGAGAAATACCCGCAGAGGGGAACAAAAAAATAAATAAATCAAAGGGAGGTCGAGGCGTACAAGAGTACAAGAACAGGCGATAGCTCTCCCTCGATTTGGATGTCAGGCTCGAGGGCTCCTACTTGAAATTCAGTAGTTACATCTACTCTGTGGATGTGGATGCGTTGAGGTTACCTGGGGCTCTCCCTTGGTGCTGCCCTCTTCTGAGTCGGACTGCTGGTCGGGGTCGTTTTCATCACTCTGGAATTAAAAACACAGACAGGGTCACGCGCTGCTGCAGGCTCACGCTGTCTGAATTACCAAAGAGGAACGCTCAGGTTTCTCTAAGTGCACTGAAACGCTTGACCTCATGAATAGTGACTGTGCCGATATAACTAAACTTTTAAAGATGCCTGTATCACTGGGTCGCTTACATCTTGGGTCCAGAAGGAAACCCCGGTGGAGCGTCTCTTCTCGCGGGGCCGCCTGCGATCCCGTATGGAGCGGGGCTGAGACTTGTCATCGCCCTCCTTCTCCTCCTCGTTTTTGTCCGTCTCTGTCCACCAGGAAGAATGACAGCGGGTAAACCATATAAACAAGATCATGTTGACTTCGATACGACTACCCACGTGTTTTGTTTTGTTGTTATTTCATGTTATTCTGCTGTTTCCGGGGGTTTTGTTTTACACTTAGTTATTACATCGGAATGACTTCCCCATCCAACAGCCATTGGCAGTTGTTCTGATGAAGGGAACTTCCATAATTGTTTCCTGCAGGACATATTTTGCTGACACACAACTTCCTTTGCCCTTGCATCTTAAATACACATTCATACAAGGATTGATGTTTGTGAGTACGCAGGAAATGATAGTTAACATGAAACAACAAAATAGAGTGCTGGTTCTGGAAAAACTCTAGACAGATTTTCAAATCCAGTTGGTGGTATTTTTTATATCCATTGTAGTAAATAACAACATTACTGAGCTGGGGTAATATTAGATCTCTTTGTACTTCATGTTGACCTTCTCTACATCATCTGCATTTGACCTGAGCACAGTAAATTGACTATTGTGCAACAGTATACCCATGAAGTAATCCTAAACGGAAGGCAAACTTTATTGAGGGAAAAGTTCAAGATAAACAATGCATTTATTTGACTGCACCAGGCATAATTAGGACCACAACGGAGTTGGCCTGAGTTAAAAGAGCCCAGCTTTGGCTGGGAGAGAACAGAGTGGTCACTGTTTCCTTCAGTGGGATGGACTGAATGAAGCAGCCTTCTATTTTCCCAGAGATGCTTCGTGGCTTCATTCTTCAAGAAGAGAGCCACTTAATTTAAAAGGCAACCAAATCCCTTTCTTTCTCCGTACCCTTAACCAGCATGTGGCAGCGTGCCCATGTGAATCTGGACCTGTGGGGACAAATGCCAGCCTGAACCCAACTGTGAATCCCCCGCTTTATACTACGACATTGTAATTTTAAAGTTTCAATATATTGATACTTCAGCTAGACAAGAGATAGCTTGTTAGCATTGTCAGCACTCTCATGTTAAGCCAAATAGTAGTGGCTTATTGGTAGCTGCTGACATTTTGTTTTTATTATGGTTGCCAAAGCTGGGGATACACTGAACAGACTGAAAAGATTGAGCATCACAAACTCAACGACCGGCATTAGCGTGTCGTTCATGACTTGGATTTGGCGCTCACACACCAACAGTTCTAACATCACGCAACCTCCCAACCTTGTGAAAACAAACTCTCACACTACTACAACAATCATGGAACATGAGGTGGAGCATTTTTCCCCTCAAGGCTTCCTTCCATTTTTTTTGTGTTTTCTTTCTCGTGCTCCACTCCACTTTAATTGGCTATTGTTTCCATTCAGATTTGAGTCATTGACCAGCTTACACTACAGAAGGTAAAGGGCGCATTCACTCTTCCGTGCAAACTGCGGTGCGGTTCATTAGGAGTGAGAATGTAATCTGAACCAACTACAGCGAGCGACCCCAAAACGCAAGGTGTTGTGGGTATAAGAAGACTGATGCCGACATCTGACAGCCTGCAGTCACGTATTAAGTGTGTACACTCATCTGTGTGTTCAGAGAGTTCCAGGAGAAGGACAGAAATGCATTTGATTGAGTGCCATCTATCTATCTGACCTTTCTCTGTATCCCTGGAGGAGCGGCTATAGGAGGATGTGATTCCCGTCAGGCTGTTGGGCCTGTTGAGAAAGCTGGAGGACATGGTGCTGCTAGAGGAGGCTGGGTTGGAGGCAGTGCTGACTGTGGAGGTGGTGGAGGAGGAGGAGGAAGGTCGGTAGCGCTGGTAGGTCTGATAGGGCGAGAGAAAGAAGCACGAGATGAGGAGGACATCAGTGTAGTGAAAGATACTGTGCCTCCACAGAGCTATGAACTTTACAAGGTTTCAGAAATACTTCCAGCTCTGCAGAATCAACTCAAACACCTTGCTTTCTTATTACCAAATAAAAAAAATACTGATACTTAATCGATGTAGCCCGAGGAGCTGCGTACCTCTTCGAAGCTGCGGTACCTTGACCGGTAATCGTCCTCTTTAGTCTCAGTCTCCTTCTTCTCCTCCTGCTTCTCCTTGTCCTGCTTCTCTTTCTCCTCCTTCTCCTCCTCCCGGCTGCGCGTGGGGCGGGTCCTGCCGATGGTTTTCTCCGCCTCCTGGAGGTCGGTCAGGGTCACACCCTGGAAGACGAGAGAGAGCGTGAGGTCTTGTTCATATCAGTTCTTTTTCGGCACCCATGTTAACGGATTGGAGTGAACACCGGCCGCAGCATGGCAGCGATGATGCAGAGTCTATTTTATTGGCATGGATGTCACAGAAACACGTTGGTTATACTTGCATCATATCACCACAGAAGCATATTATTTATATAAATAAATAAAAGATAAGGCTTGGGATGCTGCTGCAGTACAATGCGTGTATATCCTGCTTTCATGGGTCATTTTAACTCCATTTAATACATATTTTTTACTAAGGGAAAGCTGCTGCACTGCATGTAGAAATTTGCTTCTAGCATGAGTCTAACTGCAACTAAATCCTGCTACACGTCCATTCTGCTTCTGGTCTGAACCGAGGCTGTGTCTCTGGAGGTTGCCATTTTGAATTCCACTCTGGATGAAACTACAAAATGGCAGTCTCTGGTTATTTATGAGGGAGGTTTATAACCGGAAATGAATTGATCACATTAGCTAAGCAGTAAAAAGTAAACACTCCAATAGGTCCTTTACTGTGTTTAGGCTGTCATTAACTTTCGAGCTCAGTGGCTTCCTCTTATAGTCCTAGGAGCAAAAAGCTTAAATTGTGTTAGCTTGTAAATGAGCAGTGCCTCATAAAAGACTATCACTTAGGAGAGGGTGCCAGTGTACACCAAAAGTAACATTTCCACAAGGATAACTTTCATTTACTCTTAACACAAACAAGTTCAGCTTTTACCCAAATCATTGTATTGCCTTGAGTTCTGGTGGTTGGACTCCTGTGGCTGAAATCCTCTACGACTGAAACAATCCATAATCCAAACAAGGGCCACCAACAGGAAACCCAGTGACGCGGGTAAGGGCCTCATGGACTAACCTGGGTGGACCTCCTGGATTGTCGAGCTTGTCTGGAGCGAGCTTTCCTCTGGGACTCTGACTCCTCGTCTCGCACTGGCGTCAGGTATGACCTGACATACACATACACGGATGCATCATCAACAACGACTTAGTAGCCAACTACTACAGTGGGTTAACTTTCAGGACACGGCATTCATGTCAAATCTCTTCGTTTCCACCATTATCTTTGGTAATTATTATCATTAGTAGTTAGTTGTTGAATTCCCAGGCTGTCTGGGAAAATGTGAGTGGGGAAAGTGCAAGTACGCCCTTTCCTCTGGAGCTGCTGGTGTAAAAAAAACATTTGAACCTGCCTTGTGCTGTTGTGATAAAATGGGATCAGTCAGTCAGGTTTCATTACGAGTTATGAAGCCCGACAGGCAACACAATAAGTACAACAGTGACGTATTCCAGCCCTTTCCCCCAGGCTGGAATATGTCTCTCTAAGCCACAGAAGTATAAACTCATTTAGTGGCGAGCCAAGCCTTGGCCTTGAGGAAAACGTGCAGCTTCTGTCCACCTTCCTTATAAGGAGAAGTCACTGGAGCAGTTAAGGCTCTGAAACAGCCCTGCCCCACTCCCACCGTGACAGGTGGCTTATTTCAGCAGGAAGACATGCACTCGACCCCACTCAAATACACACACACGTCTGTATGCATGCTTTCTCTCTCGCTCTCTCACACACACAGTAACTATGTCCTGAACTTTGTACACAAAGGAGGAGATCACACACCCCGTTGTCAAACACAGGGGAAATGCATCCGGATTAGGGTTTGACCGATAGAGGCTGAAGGCTGATAGTTTTGGATCGAAGCTGCCGACAGATGATATTTTGTGATGATACCCAAGATCTTTAAATTTGACTATGTTCATGCCAAAAAAATAATTTACACATATTCAGTTATTTCAATATATTAAATATCGGTGTAACCCTGACCAGCTTTGTGCTTCAGTGTGCAGGAGGTTCTCTCATGTATCCTTTATTTATTCAGGCAGACTCTTTGAGTTTGAGGTCTTTTTCAAAAGAGACATTCACAAAACATAAAAAACATTTAACCAGATAAACTATTCAATCACATAGCTGGAGAATAAGCTGTGCTTGTGTACAGACGTCTAAGAGCATGAGTAAATTTTAAGTGATAAAAAGAACGTATGTAGTTATAAGTGTGTGTGTGTGTTACCTGCGTCTTTCCCTGCCGTCAGAGCCAATCACAGTGCCAGTGGTGGTGGTGGTAGTGGTAGATGTGGTGGAGGTGGTGGTAGAGCCAGTGTTTATAGTGGGGATGACCGCAGCAGACTCCTTCTCTTTCTCCTTTTCTCTCTCAGCGCTCTCCTCTGACCAGTACCTGTTGAAACACAGAGTTGTTGCTTGAGAAGAGTCCTGAACAACCTGAGTGATTTGGACTAAAGACAAGACAGTTTACTGTGCCACTCTAAACAAAGCAAACTTACCAGACAACTTTAAGTTAAAACATTACTGCACAAACACAACTTTCTGGACATTTTATTTACACATATAGCATCATTTGCCAATGGCCAGTCCTCCAAGCACCATTGACACGACAGCAAAGTCTCTATTATGCCTGTACATGTACCTGCTGGTGAGACTGGTGGAGCCGGTGCGGGTGGAGGAGGAGCCCAGGCTGGAGAGCAGGCCGCGATGGCCCGTGGGCGAGGTAACGGATAAGGAGGAGGTGGTGGCCGTGGAGGAGGAGGTGGTCGAGGAGCTCAAATCCTCATGCCTTCTACCGAAGGAGCCGCTGTGGGACAAAACGCCACACATACAAAATGCAACATTTGTCAGAGGACGGCTTCTCCTCCGCAGTTCAGCAGCATATCCAATCATTAACTGCCAGAGTTTGCAACATAATTCTTTCGTAGTTGGTCTAATACTACATTTGGATTTGAGCTGCCCTGTATCGCCGTAGATACATATTATTCTCAAGAGAGCATGCTCTCTAAAACAGACTGCTATGATCTCAGACAGCTTAAACCGGCGTTTGTGAATATGAACAACTCTCTGACAGAACAAGACATGAATCCCCAGTAACATCAGGAGACAAAAGCCAGAACCTGGAGTTGTTCCATTTGTAATGGGGGAGATCTGTAGAATGTGTTTAACAGGGAAATCTGAGTGTTGTTATAGTGAAAGCCAAGTTGGACTACCATTCATTGATAGAGCAGCATGAGAGTGTTGCTTGATGACACCAAGGTTCAGGTTTTGGCACACTCCTTTCTAGTTTTCTGAGAGACTTGTTCATGTAAACAAATCTAGAAGGTACTGTCCAAGATGACAGGAATAGCATGAACTCCATTTTAACACTTTGCTTTATGTGTTATTACAGACAGCTGCTTCATTGAGATATTTTGGAAAAACTGACAAACCAACTCTGAATCTTGTGCATGTTGTCCACAGGCTAGTTTTGTGTCATAAAAAAAAAATATTTCAGAGCATCTCTTCCCCAAGATCATCTCATCCACTATTCCTTTGGATAAGAATAGCAATGGAAATACGAAACAAATGTCAGGCACTCCAATATAGCAGAGAGAGAGACAGAAGTGGGTGTAGAGAGTTGATGATGCCGATGCCTGGGTGAGGCTGGTATACCTGCGGTAAATGCTGTAAGACTGGTAGTGGGAGGCGGGTGGCTGCCAGGGTTTAGTGTTACAGGTGTTAGGGTCCAAGCTGGAGGTGGACGAAGACTTGGCTGGCACGTCCCGCGTGCTGCCGCTCCGCCCTAGCGCTAGCGTATGGGACGTGCTGGCGTGTTGGCAGGCGGGTGGGTGAAAGAGGCATGTTAGCGGTGGACGCGCACGCACACACACAAACACACACACACACACACACACACAAATATAAAAAACACACACATACAGATATAAAACTATTAAGCTCCGACACACTATTGCTACATTCGTGTCATATGGGAATAGCCGTCGGCCGACTTCGTGGGAAAGCGATGACTTGAAAGTGTTTGCGCGTTCGTACACGCTCAGTCGTTAAGATGACATCATTTAAGCTTTGTTGCTTGTGATCGCCTTTTTAGCCTTTAACTCAAATGTATTACAAATGTGTACATGTGCTTTATGTTTTACAGCAACACAGACATTGCAACAGTTGCGTCCTGCCATGGCATTTTAAAAGCTTACGATCACAACATGAATTTTTTGGTTCCCAAGTATTTATGTGAACAGTATTTTCCAGTAGGAAGCTCGTATCTACAGTCTTTCCCATATGACGTGAATGCTGCATATGTCCATGTCTAGGTGTTGCGCCATGAGGAATTGAAGTTCTTTGGGAACTATAGAAAATGGCTGAGTAATGTAATGCAAACGTACTGGCACAGCAACCTGACAGGACAGGTACAGTCATGCAATAGACTTTGTGGCAGTGACAGAGAAAGGCGTTGAGCTGATTTGCTTTCTCAGCAGCTGCTGTTGCGCATGGAAGCATGTACATGCATGTCTCTAATGACATAATCCAAGTGACATGTACAGTAGACCAAACTAAACAACTGTCAAAGCCATCTACACAGTGTTAGTTGAGAGTGGTTACAGTCCAAAAGCTATGTCAGTAAACCTCATAATGGATAAACCCATCAGAGCTAATGGAGCACGGATCTGATTATGAGATGATGGGGGACGGCGGCTTGGGAGCGCTTTGCCCCACGGGGGCTAACCTGCGCTGGTAGCTGGGGGTTCGGTTGGTGGATGCGCTTCCTTCGCTGTTCTTCAGGTCGTCGTCCCAGCGCCGTCTGGTGTAGGAGCCACTACGTACCAGACTAGCAGCAGAGTCCCTGGGGAACCACAAGCTACAATAGCACCCCAGACCGACACACTGTGGTAGATGTGTACTTTCATACAGTCTAGTCACATTTAAAACCTAAAATCACACTATCTACCAAGTCTATTGCTATACATCAGTAACACATTCTAACAGCGGCTGCAGTAAGCCACACACCATGCAGAGCATTGAGACCTACAGCCTGCAACACACAGCAGTGAGCAGCAGGAGGCGCTCATGTCGATGCATGTTTTACACAGAGACCGAGACAGTTTGTCCCGGGGCTTCACCTGTTCTCCTTCTCGTCGATGTCTGAAGTACTGGCCAGTCTCCTGGGGATGGTGGGAGCCACGTAGGCAAGCCGGGTTCCTTTGTCCTTTTCCTGTAGACAGAGGAGCAAACAGGACCCATGTTACTGACCATTTAGGGAAGAGAGGACATGTCAAGTGCCTCTTTCAACTCCATACAGTGTCAAAAGCTATCTTCATTCACACTGAATTGACATCTTTGCAAAGTATTTGAGCTCTGACAGCAGCACAGCAGCACAGCAGCACATGACGGCCTCAAGCCTTCAGCCTAATTGCAAATGATTCCTTCCTTTTCAAATCCATGGCTGTTATACCCAGCTGTCAACGATGCATTCCAGTAGAAAAAAAGGAGCTCATTATATGGTTGGAAAGGGACTGACTGATCGGACACTCCCTGTCCTTCTAAGGGATCACTTGAGAACAACTAGGGCCTCAACGTAATGGAAAGGAGGCAGAGAATGCGGCGAAAAGAGGACGTGAGGACTGAATATTTGACCTTGTCTTTGTCCTTGTTGTCCAAGGAGGAGGAGAGGCGGGGGCTAGAGGCAGAAC
>CABFOQ010026693.1:18092-31971 GCA_900660455.1 Gephyroberyx darwinii | reverse complement strand
CCGTCTTCCTCAGGCCCAGGCGCCACGACGCTGGCGACTCGTCCTTCCTCTCCTCCTCAACTTTAGTAGAGGCTTTCCCGACAGGCTGGGTAACCTGAGAGGAAGGATGGGCAGGGGTTGCATTCGATCAGTTAACTTTGGATTGTTCCAACAGTATAAAGCTGTTAAAATGATATTTTTAGTCGTCTTGGTGAGTAACACAAAGTCAATCAGGTCAAAACAGCAAAGGGGCCTGATTCCGATTCACCTGCAGGAGATCGCTTGCCTTTGGAGAGTACCGGAGGAGGACATTTTGAGGAGGGACATGCCAATGTTGGGAGAGGTACGATCACATCCAGGTGTATACTTGAGAACATTTGTAAAAATATAAACGACTGCACCTGACTGGGTCCAATATTGGGACTTTTACTTTTAGGCCGGTGAACATACTGTTGGGGTTTAGAGGCCCAAGTTAAGGTTACAGATTTGTCTTCACAGAAGGTCTGGCCACACATTTCCGCAAAACAAAATATCACATGAAAGAAGAGGTGGATGTAATGCAACAGGACAAAGCACAGAAGCCACGCAGACACAAAGTGAAACCATGTTAAAGACAGTACACTCATCGATGCATGCGAAAACAACACCATGTGGGGTCGGTGAGTGAGTCAGCGACAGGGAAGTTACGTTGGCGTTGGCTGGATTGGGCCACGGTGGTTAGGGTTGTTAAAGTCTTTGCCAGTGCAGAGGTGCATGATGTAGGACGAGAGAACAACTCTGGTGCACACCAATGCCTCACCATGGGTTTTTTGGGCACAAGAGAAATGCCAGTTTTGCGCAAGCCTTGACGCCACAATGCAGGACAGCCTGGCTCCGCCACAGGCATGAGGGGAGTAATACAATCAGACTAAAGCCAACCAAGACAAGAGCCCAAGATGAGAAAGAGATAAGAGAGAGGGGGGTAGGGAGAAGGACAAAGAAAAGTTGAGAGAGAAAAGGCTAGAATAAGACAGAAGCAGCAGCAAAAGAAACACTCTTCATGGCAAGGACAGAGCTTATTTTTTTTAAGGCTTGGTCACACCACACAATGTTTACTGTCACACTACGGGGACTGTCATTATTGTTCTCGGTTGGTATAAGTGACAGCTCTGTTATGTATACGAGAGCCATGGAGAAGACAATAGACATTTGCTAGTGTCGAACTGGACATTGTTAATGTTTTGTTCACTCTTGTTAGACAGTGGACATTGTGCTGTGTGAGCGCAAGGCTTCAAAGAAGGACTGGAATAAGAAGATCATTGTAAGAAGATACATAGAATAAGAAATAACTCAGAAAGTCATGGACTGGTGGACACTGATCACCGGAGGGACTTAACTGCTGGGTGCCATAAAAACATAATACAGAAACCAATAATCTTCCTATTATAACTCCAAAATGTTAACTCAGTCAGCAAGGGGTGTCTGGTATCGCTGACTTAATAAAGCAACAAGGCTTTAGTGTTTGTTGTCCTGACATTTTCTGTTTTCAATTTCTGCTTTCAATTTATTTAGCAGAACTGTCCACATTCTTAGTATGAATTGTATCAATCACACCTGTAAGCTATCAAAAAAATTTTTCCAGATAATGATATAAGATCGTTGTTTCAGACTGTGGACTGAAGGACATGCCTTGAGAAAAGATGACCAGGCACATAAAGGTTTGCTTGGCCTCATCTTGCCAGCAGAGGGCAGCAGTCTCACAAGGGAAAATCATTACCAGTCCTCATTGGGCACTGCTCTATGCACTCTACAGCAGAGTTAGGCAACCATGGAGGACCAAGAGTGTGCAGGTTTTCATTCGAAGCAAAGACTTGACCAGCTGATGATCATTGATTAACACACCTTCACTCAGAGAGGAGGAACTAATTGGTGAAATCACCTGCTATAGTGATTGGTTGGAATGAAAAGCTGTCTACTCTTTACACTCCACATGGTACACAGTTGCCCATCCCTGCCCTCCAGCCTCCTTCTGTTTCAACTCTGAGCCAAATAGTTTTATAGTAAACAGTTAACCTCATTGCCTACCAATCATCCCCCCCCCCCGCCGGTTCAGCTCATTGCCATGTTTGTTAAAATCCAGGGACAACTAATCGTAACTCTCACTCTCAGGGCTTCAGTGACGTTTGTTAGCTTTCTGTGCTCAATGTACTGCAACCAAGAGAGCAACCAAGCGCTACTTTTTGTGTGGCCTAGCGTATGAACCGCAACCTCATTTATGTAAACCCCTGCATCTTCAGCCAGCTGTGAAATTAGGTTTGTGTTCAAGGGGGAGATAAACTAAATAGATGGGGAATTTTATTGATTTGTATACACAACGAGGCACCAACATGTCTCACTGGTGCTAAGCTCCAGGGCCTCACATACTGAGGGAAGACAGTTCTTGGACTGGTGTGAGGCACAGGGACATGATTACATCATTACTGTGCTACAGGACTTCATTTCCTCCCAAGGTCCTTTCACAGAACTCAAGAGCTCTGTCGATTAATCATGTTCATAATTGGTTTCATTCTAGCAACGTGATGGTTGTGAGAAGGATGGGGCTGAAGCAGACCTGTCCACCAGACCGTACCTTCTTGATCAGCGAGGTGGGAGTCATCACCTGGTTGGTGGGGCTGGTCGGGGGCGACATGGTGATGCTGGCTGGGGCAGGCGGCGTGCTGATGCTGTTGCTCACGGGGGCTGAGGACTTGCTCTTGTCTGGAGGGGTGGGAAGAGGAAGTGTACAAGTTGTCAAAGACAATCAGAAGTAATCAATGAACAAGTACAAATGCTTTACTTCTCTGTGGCACATTTGATGATACATAGACCTAATTTATTATCAGTTTATATGATTGTGAGCTCATTCCCAAGTTGATCAATCTTAAACGTCTATAGAGAAAACAGTAACAGTAGGCTACTTGGCTTGCTAGTTAACGTTAGCAACTGAACATAGCTTACAGCATACTGCATACAGAGACTCACTGTTTATGAACAGTCTGTTTTATCATAAAATGGTAAATTTGATGGAAATCTATGAGTTATCTTACGATTATGAACAACTTAGGTATGTATGATGCCATACATCACTGTTGATTTATTTGCATGGACTGATAAAAACCCATAAGCTCTCTAGTTGTGCCATTTCATCTCACTTTCGTTTGCATACAAGGAGAGGATTATTGGAGTGGTGTGGAGGATTGCTGACCGACCCAAATTTGCAAACAGCTTCAGACCTGATTTACTGACGCCACGCGGCGAGTCTAACTCAGACGTCTTTGTGGGTTTCGAACACAGTACCTGCTTCAGTCTCGGACTCTGAGTCTTCTTCCTCCTCTTCCTCACTGGAGCAGCTCGACTCGTCCTTCTTCCCCTCCTCTTCTTCATCCACCTTCTCTGGCTCTAAGGTCTCGATGCGCGGGGCAGTCTTCTCTGGCTCCAGAAGCAGTGTCTCTTTGCTAGAAAACGAAAGTTTGGTACAGAATTGGTACAAACCCACAGCATTAGTATAGTGCAGTAAAGCACCAAACTATACCGAGTACACAATAACAGTAAATGGGAGAATACGAGTTACACAAGGTCAACGATTTAAATCACTTTCACATGGACCTTTATTCAATTATGCCCATTCTATAAGTGAGTATATAAAGCACTGAAACTCGGTTACCTCTTGAGAGGTTTCAGTGATTGGTTGTTGTCCCCGGTGGTTGTCGTTTCTATCAAGGGAGACTTTTTAACATCCTTCTTCTCGCTCATCAGCTGGAATGAAGAAAACAGAAATGGTAACACGGCCAAAACACAATTTGTACGGCACATCAATTTAGAACAGACAATAGAATAATGCATGAAATACAGTTTCATGCATTTTCACTCAATCAAGAGCATTCACAGTGTTTCCATTCAAATAGCTCTTTAGTTTCATCCTGCATGAAAATGGATCGCCGACTTGTTTTGTGTAGATATATAAACCCTTACGCAATCAGCAGCCAGAGAGACATTTACCAGATTTTGTTTCTTTTGTAGCTCTTCTAAGTAACCCAGAACATCCTCGTCTGCTACATCAAAAGCTGTCTGGCCCTGAGGGGGGGAAAAACACACACATCGTTCTCATAAACGCTGTTATGAAAGTGGATTATACAGCACTGATAGGTGTCGTGGTAGTTTCAGAGACTGTTACTCACCACTTTATTGATGAGGTCCATGTCACATAGGTTCTCCACCAGTATCCTACAGGCCTCCTCTTTGCCCCAGTGTGCTGCTGCATGAAGAGGAGTCCAGCCGTCGTAGTCCTTAATATTTACATCATACCCTGTTTGGATTAAAAGCCTGCAGGGAAACAAAAATAGTTTTTCGTTAGAATTTGCAAATCTGGTTTTCTTGGATTTGGTTCAACAAACTAATCTTGTCAGTTGCTGCCAGGGTCCGGGCTTTTAGAAGTGCGTCAGTATTATAGCCCTAGTGCAGATTTAAGAGATACAAACAGAGTCCACCCCCAAACACAGACACAAATAATCCGAAAAGCTTCGTCATTCCTCGGCAAAAGCAGAATGAGGTCAGCAAATTTTTTATTTTTTTTTATTTTTCAGACAATAAATCTTCTGCCATGATGAGGAAAACATTTGGACCCATGTCTTGAGTTTGGTAGTTGTGCTCCACATTAGAGATCTCAGTACTATCTATGGCAGTGGAGAGTGTTGGCTGGCTTCCCAGACCAGATGGACAGGGTGCTGCTGTACTCCTCTCTTAGAGTAGGGTCGCTGTATTAACAGCCCATAGAGACAATGTCTGTATCCTGTCAATGCATTGTTCAGAGACAAAGATGTGCTTGGGATTGCCAAAAAGAAAACCAATGCTAAGCCTCGCCATTTCCTTGGCTATAAGAACACCCACTTACCATTTAATTTACCAGCTGTGGTAATATGTTGGCAATTATGTGTTGGCAGATAATGGAATGGGTCAACAATGTCATCATCATGGTTATTTGCACTCTGCTTACTTCCTGTGAATTAAAGCACTTACTTTAAAACCTCAACGTATCCCTTTGCGGCAGCTACATGGAGTGCCGTTCCTCCGGACTTGGTGTGTCGGACATCTTGGATCTGGCCGCTATTGAGCCACTGCCGGGCGTCCCTCAGCATGATCCGCTCCTCCTCCTTCCGGGCTGCCTCAATGTCCACCCCTGGTTTAGGAAGAGGAGAGAGAAAGGCCGTCAGTCTGGCTTCCAAGGATTACCCGCTATGTAGGAGCCAATTCTGGTGTTATGCATCTATAGTGTATATATCTGTGTAGTTGGGCTGTCACCACAAGAAGGCAATAGGTACAGGGTGTGGCCAGGTGTTAAAAGGTAACAGGAAACAGGAAATAGTTTAAGCTTGGGTGGCGGGAGCACATGATTCTTAGGCACAAGTATAAGGTAAAAAAATAATACAGGCCTTTAATAAAACAATCAAGACCGTCATCTGAAGATCCAGTCAACCATCAACAGCAAATCAGGTAAGATACCAATACGTGTCAAGAATACTCCCTAAACATCCAAGTCGTGGCCGGCTGCAACACCAAAGCCAGTGGGGACATGAGGCAGAACTATATTGATGTATTTATTATGCCTTCTGTCTTACACCAAGACTAGAGTAACTTGAGTATGAGACATCGCAGTTTGTGAAATCTAGTGATGTCTGGTCAATAAATGTTTGGAGCGCATAAACATCATAAGCTAGTGACAATGGATTAAAGTCAAAGGAACAGCAGGTCATTTTTACACACCAGCAATATGAGCTGGGATGTTACATAACCACAAGCTAATTCTTTCTATGTTTAAACACTGCTGCAGGCAGGCTATAACAATGACATCTATTATAAGTCTGTGTAAAACAAGATCCAATCCATGCAGCCCTGTATTTTTATTAAGCCAGGCCTTGATGTTATCCATCGTGGTTAGGGTACAAACTGTTACACTGCCAACATCTGAATCTCAACACTAGAGGGTGCTGCCGAGCGCATGGCTTGCTTTGATAAGCAGCGTTATGCCAATATTCTGTCAATTTGACTCTGAAACTCTGGGAGAAACCCCACACAGGCCCCAGCTGGTTAAGTGGGTCAGTGTGTCTAAGCTATACACTGCATGCAGGGCTGCTGTGGGAACAGGCCTGTATCGTCTTGTTGACACCTGGCTGGAACGCGGGACTGCCTAAAATAGGAGAGAGCACTGCTGCATGAGTGTCTTGACTAGTCAGCTGAGCGTTGATTGTCCTGAACTACGTAAACAGTGATCCAAGTGCTCTGGGGTAGGAGCCAACACTTCAGCTGATCCTATAGCTTTCGTTTTACTCCCACAGACACATCATCACTCATCTCCTGACACCCAACAATGCTTAAGATTGCCTTAAGGAAACAGAGCTGAAGAAAAGGCCAACGAAAGCCATGCAGGCTTCAGTAACAACAGTTTGTATCAAAAGATGAGGATTGAAATCATAAGACAGGGAAATCCTTAATTTGCAACTTCATTTGGATTTGGGGACAATCATTTTGGATCATACATGTTGTTGGTTAATGGGTTTGGTAAAATGAACCGTAACAAAATGAAACCAAAGGTGAAGAGGACAACTGTGTCAGTTTGTCTCATGGGGGAGGGCAGGCAGAGGGAGAAGTTAACTTTACGCAGAGGTTTGACCTCTGCCAGCTGGAGAAGAGTACAAGGAGACAGGACATGGATCCGTTAGTTCATTTGTTCAGGAATGGAGCGTGCTCTTGTTGGCTGACAGAACTGCTCATCTGCATTCTGCTCTTCAACCATGGGATGAAACGGAGGAGGATTCAGGATGTTTTTATTTGGTCTACAAGCTTTGGTTTTCTCCGCCTACATCGAAAGGACAATTCCACTTCATCATAGTGTAAATAACACTGCACCCATCCATAGCCTTAACAGAAGGGCAAATAAATGATACAAGTCCATTCATTTCCCAACAAAGAGAACACAGTAGTGACCTAGGCTTAAATTGGACTAAGCAATTGTAATGTTGTGCCTTAATCAAGGGGATTAGAGAACTGAACCATAACAAAGTGAATCCAAGGGGGAAGAATATGACACGATGTCTGACTTTGGTTGGGGCTGGATCAATCAACTCACGCAGAGCGGGGGGAATGGGGGTCCGGGGCAGTGTGCAGTGCGGGGCAGGAACTGGGCCATTGTCTAACTATGGCTGCACTGTTCACAACAGCTGTAACTTTTAGCACTGCTGGCCGATGGTTCTGCTTCTCTTGACACAACAGCATTCCCCCACCCCCCTCGAGTGAGATCAATAAAAGTCATCAAATTTACTTATACCCTGGTAGCGGTTTTAGTGACGAGAACATTGACAAAAAAATGAACATTATCAAAAAGCCTTTTAATCCTCTGGGTTTATACTGTAGTATAAATGAGTAGAGGTGGGCAAAATTACATTCACAATCACAGACAGCAAATTCAATTCTAATACGCTTTTTGAGATCATATTTCAAGTCATAAGCAAAACTGTGCGATTTTATCTCATCAACTCTGTATACAGTAACCACAGAGCTGGAAGAATGAAACTTAGTTACCATGATGTGTCACAGAGAGAGAGTACACCACACATGTGCTCTGGTAGAAAGGAGGACTAAGCCAGTTCATTTGCTATAGTGAATGGGAGCCAGCCAGGTAGGGCGACATCCTGTGATCTCTCGGGGAGTAGCCTACACTGTGTCTATAAAAAGCAGGGAGCCTAATGGCCTAATGGCCTCTAAGTAGGAGTATAGAACAAGAGCCCAGTGGAGGAGCTGGCAGCAGTTCAAAGTTGAGTTTTTACAAGAGAACTGCACACCTTCTACCAGGGTGCTGAAGAAAATAAAGAGAAAATCCACGGGCCTTAAAAAAAAAAAAAAAAAAAAGGCATCAAGTCTCGACTCCCCCTTCACCTCACAGACTACATATGGTTTGGTAAAGCCAAATGAAATGTCCAAAGGAATCTGCCCTGGAACAAACAAGAGGATCCTCAGAAGGAAGCACACAGTCAAGAGCACAGGGACAAAATTAAACCGCTTTAATCTCATCTGAAGAGGAAACTGCTGACTAGCCCAATGCAGATGCCCCCGCTGGCCCCCCAGCAGCCAAGCTAACAGGGGGTAGAGCATGGTTCAGAGCTGCTCGTGGGGTTGTCTGTTTTTTTTCAGCCCATGACCAGGGACAGGCAGCAGCGTTTATGGGGCAACTGAAGAGGGAGGAAAGGTGGCAGAGCTGCCTGGTCACCTGACCCACGACAGCCGAGGATCTGGAGGGCGACCCTGCCGGCAAGGGAAACCATGGCCACTCCTTAACGAGTTTAACCCCATGACTGGGGTCTCTTTGAGAGAGCAGAAAATCACATTACAAACATACAGGGGCGTTACACAACAGCCTGTTACATAATGCTGCCTGCTACCTCTGAACGTGGAGAACTGAGCTGTGGATTGTCTGCTGCGGCGCTTAAGTCAGGAGTGCTGTAAATTCATTCTCTTCAGTGGAGCTTCACTTCTGAAGCACTTCGATGCACAACAATTGCCAAGGTAATTATATCCCAAGCAACTCAAACAAAAATTTCAATAAAATATTCTGACATAATGAAAAAGAGAAAATTGAAAGTGAAACATGTCTACATGATCAAAAGGCGTCCGTAGCTCTGTGAAGTCTAGAAGTACGGTAAATACAGAAGTAGAAGCGTATTTGTGCTTGCATCTGCGTGGGATCTTTGGTGAGGCAGTGCGTGGATGCTCTGAAGCAGGCAGTGCATCCATCAAGCCTCAGCTTTCATCATTTCAAGAATGCCCTAGCCAAAAATAGAAAGACCCAGCTTTCCGGTTCTGAATCACCACATGAGAGCTCACAACATAAGTGGCTCACTTTCCTACATTATGTAAATGTCTTCAAGTAAGTGGGCGAAAAACAGCAAGTGACCGAGATTCACATATCCGACAACATACCTATTATATGTAGGCCCCCTTTACACCTGCCATTAAGATGAGCCTCACATCAAGATTGTTTCTAGATAGGATTAAGTTGGATTACATAACATTTCCACTTGACATTAAAATGCATCCCCAATATGCACACTGAAATCCTTCCATAACAAAACGCACGTTGCCGTGCATGTCACTTCCTCTTGCAATATTTTAGGCCTTAAAAATTGTTTCACTTCTTCTTCATCCACAAGTATCCTGACAATCCATTTTTGATAAGTACGTTACTGGTTGGCTACGCCCACATACAGCAGTTACATAAATGTAAATGGAGACGCATTGCATTTACGTTGCCTTGTTGTCACATTGTTGCCAAATGTGTCTGACTCGTTTGAGTGAACGGCTCTTGGTTGGACAACATGTGGAACATGTACATGAGTGAGACCAGTGAAACGTATGCATGCAGCAATGCTGAACTGCATTGTGCACATGGACTAGAGGCCTGCCAAGGCTTGCGTTTGAAGTAGATCTGCTTTGATCCAAATCCAATCAGAATCATTCAGATTCAGAATTTCACAATATACCCCTGAGGTTCTACTGTACCATGTTGCTGATCTGAAAGACAGCGCAGAACTATCTAATCAGTGGCAAACGTGAAAAGGGTGTCAAGAAATGAAAATCCTCAAATATAGAATTCTAACACTTTCTTCTTCTTGTTTGTACATCAGTTACAGTTACAATTGATACAAGCTTGATTATCAGTAACGCAGTTTATTTTATTTATTTTTACCAAGAGGCATTTGGATGTGGAGCTGAGTGATGAAGAGCGGGTGGTGATAACCCAGGAGTCAAGTATGGTGTCTATAGTACTGTACCTTGTCTGTTGATCTCATTCTGCAGGAGCTCCTCCATTGCTTCCTCTTCAGCAATGTCCAAGGGTGTCTCACCCTCACTGTTCACAACTCCTACACTGGCACCCTGACTGATCAGATACCTGCGGACACACAAAAACAAGTCTTGATTAGGGGAACAAGAAAAGACCGTAACTTTAAATTTGGCCTGAGTAAAATTCTCCTGAAAAGAATGCCCAGTGAATGGCTCAGTCCAGGGACAAACAGACAGAGCTTACGACAGCCAGAGCTAAACCATAACACCCCAGACAACATAGGCTAAGCAAGTTGATACAATAGTATTTTCATGGCTAGTTAGTGATTTAACCCCGTAAGTCAATCTTTTGTGGCGCCCGATCTCTCTTAAGGACTCTGGTGTAATGTCTCCCCCCTGCATTGATTCAAGAGCCTTTTCAATGACAACATCTTGACTTCTGCTGCTTCCAATTAAAGCTGCGGAGAGACTCAGGCCCTCTCATTAAGCCAATACACCACTTGAAACAAGCTCATGCTTATGACTTCCCCCCGGAATCGCAATTCACTGACCGCACTTACATTTCTGAGTTTTATATTGTCTTGATTAGACTTTCTACTCTGCCTATTTTAGGTCGGTTTTACTATGTTTGGTGGTCTGAGGTCCCATCATGGAAGTCTTTGCAAACCCTACCATCAGATGACTGTGGGCTTGACACCAAGGGTTTATGGGTAACACATATTACCTTCCTGCTGTGCAGTTGTCATTACTGCGTCTGGGGTTGGTGGGATTAAATGGGTCTACTAAGACCTCACCACCCACATCAGGTCACCGAGCTGCTCACTATGACTCGATGTCTCCATTAGTCACCCATATCAGGCCAGCCACTTGACCTTTACATTCATTGTGTGAAAACAAAAAACGTCTTGTCCTCTGTAATATTAGCCTGGCACGATGCTGGGTTCATGGGAGGACCACTGGACACAGACTGACATGGTTTTCATATCGAGGGGATTCCTACTAATCAATTTGATTCTTTTAAATAAACAGCAACTGCTTAATGTGTTCAGGGAATAAGGGGATTCTCACCGGTCTAAGGTGTACTTCAGTACCAAGTGGCAACCAATTAGTAAGTAAAGCGGCATGGTGATTTTGCAACAATCAATAGTGAAAAACATTTGGGTGCACTTGGGAAAACAACACTAGTGAGATAATAAGGCTGTGGCCAGGTTCCTGTAATGTAACACAGAAGTAAAGCAGGTCACAGCACACTCCCAATATGCTGAACAATGAGTGCAAGTGAGCTACTTCAGCCCTCCTTAGCCCGTTTAAATATCCACAGATAATATCTTTGTGCTGCGCTCTGTTCCCTATGAACGGCCTTCTTACCTCAAAAGGACTTGGGAAAGAAAATACTAGAGTGCAACTCTAGAGCTCGACTCCAGATATAACTGGTGACCCTGATTCGTCCATATTTGATTACATCATTCTAAAAGTTGTGTGACGTCTGAGCCATCAGATGGGTGGCGACTCCTGTCAAACTGTAACGAGAGCCGTGTGCTCCTGAAGATGATGGCTCTTGACATGTTGACTTTGGCATGTTGGCTAAAATAGCATCATAGGCCTTTTTGGATTAAACGCACGCCTACTGAAAGTCTTTGAGGGATGACCTTACCAGACCAGGGATTCATAGGAAATGTATGGCCATTTCTTAATTACAAGAAAAGATGTAATCAATATAGATAAATAAATCAGATTGCACCCATGCAGGGGACTGGGGAGAGTGGGCATCAATCTTGCAGCCAGCATTAGTGACTGAGGTCACTAATGGGGGCTCTGAAGGGTGACAGGGCAGTGCAGACCTCAGCTGGAGCCCAGCCATGATGGCTCTTTGTGAATGACATCCCAAATGACAGTAACAGAATAGTAGCAATTAGGCCATTATGCAGCAACAGTACCCCGACCTTGCTACTTCTTCTGCTACTTGATCTTGTCACAAATGCTTGATATTGAACAAAAGGTTTTATCATAAATACTACAGGTGTAAACAAATCATTTTCTACTCAGGTTTACAAAACAGGATGAGAAAATGCACAACAAAATCTGATGCAGCCTATACATCATTGACTGCTTCTTAATAAAACTGAATAAATACACTGCATTGCTCA
Organism: Gephyroberyx darwinii; assembly: GCA_900660455.1. Taxonomy (NCBI): domain Eukaryota; kingdom Metazoa; phylum Chordata; class Actinopteri; order Trachichthyiformes; family Trachichthyidae; genus Gephyroberyx; species Gephyroberyx darwinii. The sequence goes on along the minus strand of CABFOQ010026693.1, from coordinate 19,996 downwards.
CAGCCGCATCAATACTTACTCTGCTATGTCCATGTATCCACAGGAGGCTGCGGCGTGGAGGGGGATCCAGCCTTCATTGTCAGGCTGGTTGATGCTGGCTCCATGCTCCACCAGGAAGGTCACCATGTCAACATTGTCATCTATGCATGCCTGAAGGAGAATAGAGGGAGTAAGGTAACTGAAAGAAGCATGCAGCACGTGTGTGTGCGGGTGTGTGTGCCCACATGCATGTGGGCTGTGCGTGTGCCCACATGCATGTGGGCTTATGTCAGTGGGATGGACTGTGCTATAGTTAACAGCAGCTAGCATGGAAAGAGCATTGCACTCCTGATAGATTGCCACGTGCCTCTTGAATTGTTGGGGAATTTTGGCAGGCCTAGTGTTCCCAAAATGCCTGCACATAGCAGGGGTGCTTGAAATACCACATAGCGTAGTACTGCTGATGGAGGTGGCAAGGCGCTGTGCTGCTATGCTTTCTGCAGAAAGATGGATACTATTCCTTTCACTGACAGCCTTTACCTATAGTATTAGGCGGCTTCAAACACTAGCCTATAATTTGCTCAATTGTGATTAATCATAGAAGACCACTGAAGTAACCAAGAACACATACCATACATCCTCTTTATACATTGAAGCGCTAACAAATCACCCAAGTCAAACCCACATTCTTGGCTTTGCAGACTATGAAACAAGCTAGTCAGATATATTATGAAAGCCTTCACCTAAACAAGTTGGAGCTTGATAAGTTTCACTTAATGTGTTTTCACGTTCTGTATTACATCATCATTAGGCAACATGCCTATGTGTGTATCAAGCAGATCCAATTTACATAGGCCTACCACCAGTTGGTTCCTATGGTGCCTTGATAAGTAGGGATAAAGGGGAGACGGTGCCGCTTTGCTTAGCGGCATATTTCAGGAGGTGGGAGCAGGCAAGGAGGTCACATTTCTTCCTTAACATCCACATCAGGGAGACAGGAGGAGCAGCAGCAGAGAGCCCATCGTGCACTGTTCATTCAGAGGACAAGCTGCTGGGATAGAGGCAGAGCGAGCCCAGCAGAGGCCTACGGGTTAAGAAGTCACCTCACATCAAAGACAGGCAGATAACAAGGTGACCTGCAACCAAGCAGCAGTGAGAAGAGAAAAAAAAAAGGCCCCAAGCAAAAAGGCAAGAAGCTTGTGCATGATCAAAGGCCAGGCCAATCAGGGCAGAGGATAGCTTTCACTTTTGATGGCAGCGGTTGAAGTCTTAGGCCATTACTCTTGTGGAAATGATACAATTTTACGCTCAGGTTAACTCCAAAGCACACCTCTTCCTCAGCCACATCTACAGCTTTCTTCACCAACATATCTGCAGCAATGTAACGCCCAAACCAAAATGCTCAACTGTTAGAAAATGGACTCGATGTTCACCTGAGAATTCACACGTCCACCGTTTGGCTGGTGTTGCGGTACATGTTCACTGCGGACTAGAACCTGAAATCCTCGCTTTACATTCCGACGACCATTATCTCTCAATGTTAAAACCTAGCTGTGCTCCCCCACCCCATCCCCGAACACCGTGTCTGTACAGTCTCCCACTTGCTCCTGCGGTTGCTATGACAACAAAAGCGTTGACGGTGGAAACAGATACACACACATACACACATCAGCCTCACGTTCAGGGCACACGACTATCTGGCTGGAATCCTTGTCCAAATTTGGGCCGTTTACAACGCCATACATGGCCAGGGTTGAAGAGTGCCTGCGTGGGCCTCACCGAGCTTATCTGGCACTGTGTGTGTGTGTGTGTGTGTGTGTGGTGGGGGGGAAGCTGCTCAGGCAGTTTGACAGAGTTTCTCCAGGTGCAGATGGACTTAACGGACTGGGTTCGTCTGACTTTGCTGCGGGGCAGACAGCGAAGCT
>CABFOQ010026693.1:0-11697 GCA_900660455.1 Gephyroberyx darwinii | reverse complement strand
CAGACTAGAACACACACACAAACACACACACACACACACACAGACACACACACACACACACACAGACACACACACACACACACACACACACACTTCCCTGCTGTAGCTGCTACTGAGGACAACCATATATGGCCCTGGGATTCCCATGGAAAAAGAAGGCCAGGATTGAGGAAGAGGGGGAAAAAAGGCCAGGGAGATTGTAACTGTACGTTTCACTTGGGCTTACGCTGAGCAGCCAAAACAATAGCCCCACTTGAGTTTGTTTCCATGTGAGGGGTCCAAAGGCGAGAGGGGGGCACCAGGAGGGGAGAGGCAGAGAGGTCAAATAGCCAGAGAGAGAGATGGCAGAATACAATGTCTGTTGATATTTCCATATAATAGAACCCTTATGTGGAGGCTACTATACAGAGGACAGTAGATGGCTCAGTCAGCAGTCACTGACAGAGCAGGCTACTAAAGAGGCATTGAGCATGTCCACCGTCCACCCCCCTCCTCCCCTCCCCAGTGTATTGGCACTGTGTCACCACTACGGCAACAAGCTCCGAACTGAGAGAGGTTAAATGGGTAGTGTGGCTGCCAGGGTCTACCCTCGAGGCATTCCACCAATCCATAGCCATTACCAGCGCAAATATGGATTGTCACCAGAAGCTATCGGGGTAAAACTCTGTAAAGGTTTACTAGTCACCCATGCATTACAACACTGCATAGTCCACACATACTATGTGTTTTTCACTGAATATTACAACGGTTACAATCAGAGTGAGAAAATAACGACTGCAGCATAGAATCTTTTTCCCTTTGAATAAAAGTAGACTTTCTCTAATGCCTAACATTGTGGTCGCTAACGTAACACCTGATTTATTTATTTTTTTAATAAGCTATTCAGGCAATTAAAAATCTATTATGTGTAAGTAGATTAAATCAGTTAAGTGCTATGAAACTCATTCTAAATTACTATAACTTGCAAATAATCTGGATACATTTTTATTACATGTTCATTATAATGACAAAGTTCATTAAAGATAAAGAGGATTGTTACTCATTTAATCTCTCCTGTTACGGTAGTGAGACATGTTTGGAAAGGAGAGAAATTCTCGAAAAATATATGTTAAACAGAAAATTGTGACTGTACCTTTAGTAGATTTGTGTATCTTAGACCTGGACTAAAACGTGTATTATTTAGAATTGGGGAAAATGGAAAACAAATGTGAAATGTGAGTTTTACACCCCTCAAGCTGAACGGTTTCTGTAGAATCATCTATACATGTGTGTGCTCATGTATCTGCATCAGGCTGCAGTGATAAATGCAGAGGGGGGTGGAAGAAGCAGGGCTCACTAGTGGAGCCTCAAAGAGGAAATGAGAAAAATAAACAGCCACTTCCTGTTCCTCTCTGGCCTGAAATCTCCCCAACACCCTGATCCCTCCTACCACCACCACCACCACCACCACAGCAAGGAAAGAAGAGCAATGCCCCCTTCTTCCCACTGTCCTGGGCCTGCAAATGGACAGCAGAGGGCATAAAACCTTCGCTGGCCCTACAACACAAACTGATCAGGCTCAAGAACAAAAGTCTTATTTTTACCAAGCCTTGGACTGAACAAAAAAAAATATTACTTTTTTTTTTTTTTACTCTCATTATCTGGAAACATGCCCTCACGTTTTCGGCCCGGACTAAATGAGTTGAATATGGCTTATTTTTATTGGTTCATTAATTATTAATTTAACAGGCCATCAACATCTCAGCTTGACTAGACTCACTGACCTGACATTTATGCTCTATAAAATATGGAAATCAAATCTAGGTCATGATGCTGTAATGCATTTCATAGTCATCATATGTGCAAACGACACATTGCATTGCACATATGGCTATACCAATCAGTCCTGCTATTTATTGTATGTTTTCTGTTACCTTTGATGAATGAAAGCACATTATGTAGTATATTATTTATTTCTAATATTATAATACATGTGCCATCTCTTACTAAACAAACCAAATCTTGTTTGTGCAATCAAACTGAGCCCTCGTTCACATATTACTGTGCTGAGCTCACCTTTTTGCTTGTGCCGTTAGCTTGGATCGCATCGCAAGCTATCCCATCACCCCTTGTGCAATGAACGCTTCTGTCCAAAACAGATATAATGGCGGTGAAATGGATGTGTTGTAGAGCATGTTTGGTGGGGTCTGGCCATTAGTCCTCAGCGGGCAGAATATCATTCACTTGGACTTGCACACACACACTAACACTAATGGGGCGGCATCGCAGCAATTTCATTGTCAAACAATGTTGTGGGCTCTTATGGATCAGTATAAACCAAGATCAATATGAATCCGCTGGAAGGAAAGGGATTATGTAGACTGCTTCAAATGGCTGGACTGGTGAAGTATTGTTTTACGAAGCTCCATGACAGGTGGAAGAAGCTGTAGGCAGGGAACTGGCCGACTGTAAACATGTGAGGACATGACGTCCTATATCTCGTAACAGCAAATGACAGGTTTGAATTGTCTGCAATGGGCCAACCGCCGTTTTCACCTTTACCCCCATTTCGTCAGCTGAAGATGCAGCCATTTTGAGATTAAATGGAAAGAATGTAACCTCACCCTCCCACAGACAACAAATGGACACACGCTCTTTCCCTTAATTGTACTCACTTCACCGTAAGACAATGAGGAATTCACAGTCGCTGGTCCAGGTGTTTTCAGTTCAAAAACAGCTCATAAAAACACTCAGCGTGAGGCATGTGGCTGCCGCCAAGCAAACAACAGTGGGATGGCTTCAAGAAGACCAAGCTTAAGTAGAGGACAGCGACTATGTGCCATAGGGTGGGAAAAAAGTTGAAGTCATCCCACAAACATTTCACGGCAGCTGAATACTATGTGCAGCCTTAGTCCGCCTCGTGGAGATAGACAGAAAAGCTAGTGGTAGGCATTAGTCTGTCAAAGCACTTGACAAGGTCCCAGGCCAATTTAGCTGACACAAAAGTGTCAACAGGTAAGATTAGTCAGATTCATCAACCTGAAGAGCCCTTCCACGGCGCAGTGAGAAGGCTATGGCCTAACGCATGGGCGAGAAATACCCTGGTCTGCATAGAGAGGAACACACACTTACGTCATCAAAAAGGTATTCAGCAGAAACAAACAGATAAAAATGGCTGGTTTCAAATCAACTCCTCACTTAAAAAATAAAAATAAAAATCAACCTAGAGCAGCATTGTGTCATTGTGGCAATGCTGTATACCCAGTCTGTTAATTTCATCAGGACAATCTTTCAAAAAACGGGTGTGACATGGAATAGCCACCTTTGCACCAAATGTAATGGACATGGTCAAGTCCATCTCTGTAGCCTGGTTGTCAAGTCAGCACAGCTCACATACGTGGCAATAGGTTAGACTCTACCGAGGAATTCTCCTTACGACCTCAGGTGAACCAGTTCCAACCTGCAGCAATGCTCATCTCAAATACTTGAGAAAACCGTTGCCATTCCAACCCCGCTTTGGATAACATGTTAGAGGCTATTAGAGCCTCTAACATGTTATCCTCGCTTTCATTTTATGGGATTGAGCTGCATAGGAATAACCACACAAACAGGAGTCAATTTAAAAAACTAGACTTTAATTTTAGAATTCATTTCTTGAAAGGCCAACCCGCTTCAAGGGTAATTTCTCAACCAAGTCAATATGATATAGAAATATCATCTGACAGTAAATCTGACAGTAAAGATGCATCATCATATTTATTTGCTGTTATATTTCCAATACGTTTGGTTGTTATAATTACTTATCTTCAGGACTATTTGTCTTGTTCTCATCTATATCCTATTCTAAATATTAGCGGTACAACCTTTACATATAGGCTACATTGTAAGAAATGTTACGGTTTGATTTCGATGATTCTAGACCATCTCTGAAACCCAGTTAGCGTATATGGTGGTGGGCTGTTTAAGGCCATATCTGACTACCAAAGATAGTGTGCAAGGAAACAACGCCGACGTGTCACAATCACGCGGATGACCTGGCATGTTGGAAAGCATTGGCGCGCAAACACCACAAGGACTTCCTGCTGTTGATTATGGGGTTGGTAGAGAGGCTGAATGAAACAGTCAGCGTGTCCTGCTTGACAAGGCAAGACCTGACAATTATATACAGGTAAAATGTGCATGTTCTAGGGATCCAATTCTAAAATTGACATTCTCAGTCATCAATCAGGCTGAGGTTACAATAGCACTGCAGTGATTCACCGCTGACTAGAGCTGAGCATTGTGTTGGATGACCTATTGCTGCTATGGGAGAAGTAAAACAAAGGGATTTTAATGCGTCTGCCATACAAATGCGCCGATTCAAACACCTTGGACTAGCTCAAAAGCAGGTTTATTTCTGCCTGGGCTGTGTGAAGTTAAGAGACAATGCAAAGCCTATCAAGACATTGCTAGAACTAACTGGGCATCGAGAACTGTACACCCACTGTCCATCCCCTATTGCCTCTGCTGCTCTGATCTACTAAATTTGGTTCCACTAAAAGTTTGAACCCAGTATATAAGTCATAGTTTACCTGAGCTGTTTTTGTTTAACGAGGTTAACATCATGATGCAATATAACTTGTTCAAATGTAGCCCCAAGGATGTGATGTTCTTTGATAAAATGAAGTATGATCAACACGATTTAAGATTCCGGCTTAGTCAAAAGAACAAATAATGTCAACTAAGATGTTAAATTGGATTGAAATATTGCATCATAGAGCAGCCATTTAAATACCAAATGAAGATGTCTAACTGGCAAACATACACACCCATAACTCATATGGCAGGTAGCAATTAGGTATACATATTAGCCACAATAAAATATCAAAACGTGGCATTAGCCATTAACCTTTCAGGAGGATTGGCAGTTGACAGTTTGGACTAGACAAAGAACAATAGTATCTAGACTGTCTAGATTCCAGTCTATGAATTATTGAGTGCCATCATAATGTATTCTGCAATATCTTACAAATGCATGACTGGCTGGCTGCTACTGTAAGACAGCCTTAAATCATAACAAAGAAACTGGAAGCCCATTGCACCCTTTTACAAGAAAGTGAATTGAAAACAGACTTTTTCCAAAATGGGCAGATATCAAATGCCTCAAGACAGTACAGGCAGTCATCGATGGCCACCGAGATCCTATTACAGCAGGCGGCTGCAGCCTAAATGCTGTGGCATTTTACCATAAAAAGCCAACGATACAATTACATTTCATTCAGCTGCCATTCCTAATGCTGTTGACCTTTATCGGGTCCATTTAACGGCCTCTTCTGTCTGCTGGTAATGTCACAGAGGCAGTGGCTCAGAGAGGTCTCTGCGTGAATTCAACAAAGGCAGCAGCATGTTGGATCTGGACGGGGCGGCCAGTCCCCTCCTGCACACCAAAACACTTGTTTCAGGCAATGGCTGTGCTCATCAGATCCTGTAGCCAAAATGGCCACTTCCAAAGAATAGGTCATTTACAGCACAAAATCACTACTTGACACCCAGACAATGGACGGAATAGTGAATGAAACGCTGTACTTCAAAGTGAAGCTGGGCGATGCCTTAACTACCTGGACCTTGATGTCCAACAATGGGTTAAAGTACCCAGTCTAACTTATCCCTCCAAAAAGTGAACAATCAGTTAATTGCCTTGTACTGAAAGGAGCATCCATCTCCCTCGTGAGCTACCTCAAGGTGAAGGATTTAGCCACGTTGTGTTGATCCTCACCAAGCGCAAAAGCAGTGTGTTTGCCCCAAGCACTCACATAGGCTGCCCGATTTGTCTGATTTGTTTGTCTTCTGGGTTGCCTTTCCTTAAGCTTTCAGGCGGCACACCCTACACCCCAAATTAAAACCGATGAAACACTATAAAGACAGCGCTGCGTATTACACCTCACCCTCAAAACATCTCATAACATCGTCAGGTCTGAAAGCAGTTCAACAGACTAAAGGAATGAGGTATTTATGTGGACTGATCCTTCCTCAACAGTGAAGACACTGACCTGTGTCTCTGTTGTGTATGTTACCAGAACAGGTGAGAGCGACAGGGAAGACAGCTGTGGTGCAATGTGATGCACAGATGTTTTGCCCGTCTCAGACAAGGGGCCTCTCCACATGAGAAGGCGGGATTTTCTCCCTCAGGCAGACAGACAGAAGGGTTGGGGTCTGTAAGAGGACGCCATGGTGTTTTATCAGGAGGACAGGGACAAGTCAAGTCAGTGACAGCTCTCCTCTGCCCCTTTCATTGGTCAACTGGGAGCCTGGGGCACAGCTGAGAATCTCAGGGTCGGGGCTGAAGTTGGAGCTGCGGTAATTATGTAATGTGTTAATATGACTGATGCTGATCTGGATGAGAAGAAATTGAGCCCACCCACTCCATCCCCATGTGCTCCATATTTGTTCCATTTCAAGATTCATGCAGCTCCATCTCAGCTGAACACTGTCGAAGACTGTCTGTTCAGTCGGTTATGTAACTCCCTCTCTGTACATGCAAATCCACCAACACAAGTGACTAGCAACCTGCCCCAAGTCGTTGCCATGGAGACAGCACAAGATAATGTTCATAGCCATAATGAGGGTGTGTAATGTCAACAGAGCAAAGGTATTGTAAAACCAAACTCTGACATGTTTAGCCGAGCTGAATCCTGTCACTTTGGTCCCTGTGAAGACCACCGGCAGTAAAGAAAAGAAGTTCAGGTATGGGTCAGTGTGGAGATTTTCTTGTGCAAAGCAACAAGCCCTGGCTCCCCACTAATGGCCTTGATGGAGCTCGGTGGGCAGCAGTCAGCTGGGCCTTGGCATCACATGGAGAGACGCAGCCAGACAAGCCAGAGGGAGAATGACTAGAGGGGAGGGGGTTAGGTGACAGCTGAGGAATGCCTGCTCTGCTCTGCTCTCCCTTTGCCATGGTTTCCAACGACTGTCATGTGAGGAATGCAGAGGCTAGGACGACAGGGCTAGGAATGCTACCCTCTGAGACTAGTGTAGCCGACAGGACCTGGAATCTCCACTTGTCTTCTTATTTACTTATTGTACGCCGTGCCCACCCCTCCACCTGAATCTGTGTCATTTGTGCTGGGTTTTTCGACATGGTGGAGGCTAATCCATCTGTCATTCACATTATAAGTGGCAATGGATTCTAGAAATTCAAGTTACACTTTATCATGATGTTCTTGCATGTATATCAAAAAACTGGCATTTATTGTTAAATTCTCCTTACGTCAGCCCCAACATAAAAATAAACGAGAGCCAGAAGTGACCTTCATTGTGAATCAGAGACCACGACTGAAGATGTTTGTGAGTCCTCCAGAGAAATCATCTTAAGTCACACAGAGTCCATGGTATGAATCACACATAAACTCAACCTCTAACCTAAATGTAAGCTTATGCCAGGCCTGCACTACAAAGCAGAGCTACAGACTCTGAGTCATACCCAAACTTAGTATCATCTCCTGAAACCCAGTTAGGAGAACTTATGGTAGTGGTATTTATAACCACACATCACTCACCAGTGTTGGGAGCGATATCACTGCACCCAAGGAGGAGTGACTCCTCCTGTAAAAACATGGCCCACTTCACAACAAAGCCAGAGGTCACTAGCCCAATAACACAAGAGGGGACTTGAGTTCATTGCACAATGTGAAACTGGCAAAAAGGAAAAAAAAATCTACTTGAAATAAATAAATATTGTTTGTGTTTGTCAATGACAAATGTGTTTCTAAAAATAAAAGAGACATCATGCCATGGAATGCATGCATTTAAAACTAAATATACTCACACAGCACTTGATTATATACATGAAATAGCATTGATAATGAGTAGGGTGACATTTCTATGAAAATGTATATGAATTAATTTGACTGGTAAAAATGTACTAGCCCTTGGCAGGTCAGCCAAAAGGTTCATTTTGGGACACTGACACCGGCCATTCATCTCCCACTTCACATTGTCTGAGCAAACCAACATCAGCTTGACCTCCCTGCAATCCCAGGATTAGCACGTTAAACACAAATCCCTATATCACCTTCAACTCCTTTCTAACACCCCAAAAGCCATGGATCACATGCTGGCCTAGAACACTCACACATACACACAGAGCAGCTTCTCGTCTCCAGAGATGGTTAGGTCTGAAGAGCGGCACTGCAAATTCTTTCCTCACTCTGGCTCATCCCTGGACATCGGCCCAAAAAAAGGCAACGTTTCCACCCAATGAGTTTGCGCAGGGGGGCATACTAATTCCAGATTTAATTATAGCAGACTGTGAACACGAAGGGTTAATTTAACTACACTCAATAAAACCACTAAGAAAAGTCTTGATGCAAATTTAATCCACTCATCATCCAAAGATAAAGCTAATTAACTATGTTAGAAGACTTGTGTGCAAAACCTGGAATATGTTAAGGAATTCCTGTACAGCAAACAGACATGCTTAATATTGCATGAAGCAAGGTGCACACAGCAGTCCTCAGGCTTACTCAGACTAGACATGTGGGCAATGAGTAATGAGATGACATCACTGGACATCTACTCTACTTTTTAAACAGCTAATATAAGAATTCTTCAGTTAATCCTACAATAATTTAGCACTTGTTATCCAAACAAACTGATGGCCAGAAAACATCTTTGCGCAAGGTTGATATAATGACTGTCATGGTGAAACTGCTCATTTTTCCCCACCAGTAATGACTGGTAGTTCCACCTCACAAAAGTAAATTGAGCCTATTCTTGAATAACAGCGGTTACTTCAGAGTACTAATATATACACACACATTCCACCTGAAGAAAGCCATCAGTAGACGCAACCATATTACTGTTTCTGTCTGATAAAGCATCCAAAGACATGTTAACAGAAATGAATCTTCAAGGCTTTACTTGTTAAATAACTGTTAGCGCGGTCGAGCTCAGGGGAAACAAACTACAGTCAACACAAGTCAGTGGGTTAACCTACTTAAAACGTTGGTTTGTGTTTTGTTGTAGTTGGAGGGTAAAACGTGACCTGTTGCTATGTTTGGTTAAAGAAAACGACACACATAAGCTAGCACCTGGCGTTAACAGTGACAGCAAACGATAAGCAATATCAGCTGCCATTTTTTTTTTTTATCATTTAGCTGTACATAACGGCTAGCTAACGTAGCCACTGGAGGACGAATGGTTAGCTTGGCACTACTGACATTTACGCTAAGTAGCAGTTTAGCTGGTAAACATTTTTGAAGAGAGCTAAAGCTACGATGATCACCTGTTTTGGAGCCCTAACGAACGTTAACCGCAAACGTTAGCAAGCTAGCAAGCGAATGAATTAACCTTAGCTAAACCTCCACAATAGCTAACGATAGCTAGCCGAGCCTGCTACTCTAACGTTAGCCTAACAACGGCTTGGCTAACACTACGTTGCAAATAACGTTTACCATTATTTGTCACCTTTTCTATCAGATTCAAATAAATGTGCAAAACAAAAGTAATATAAACGATAATTGACTTTAATGTAAGGTACTGCCCTGGCTTTGTGAACATAACGTTAGCTAGTAACAGAGTATATCCAGCTAGCGTCTGCTTCCACTCCAGAGAATAGTCTGAACCGCGCTGGATGGTTTATCAACAAAACGACTTTTACTGCTAGCTAGGTTACATCAGCATAGAACCCAGTTTGCCTGGATAGAACGACTCGATCAATGACAACATTCATGCTGCCAATCTGCCGTGGTTCTAGTGGCCACATATGGCTTTTAGCTAAGCATATTGCTTAACGATGAAAATATTGATGGATATCTGGTTTGATTACACAACATAAACTAGCCAGCTAACGTAACGTTAGACCTAACGTTACAATCAGAATGCAGGATTACAGCAATTAGACTGCACCCACTGGCTGAAAATCTACACTAGAGTTGGTTTTCTGAAGCAAGAGGTGGACCAGAAACCGACCTATTTTATTCAGTCACCTATTGTGATTTGCACTCGGAAATTGCAAGCACAGCTAGCACACTTCCAGAGTTACACCACCCGCAACCACAGCTCAGAAAGTAGCCAGAGTATCCATCTCTGCCCTGCGTCGAAAAATACGGGTGCGCTACATAGGTAAACAACGGAATGAGATGGCTTCCATTTGACAGGTGTTCCAGGGCAAGCAGTTAATGTTATTGGCGGTGTAACGATATTTGTGTCTCATACTTATGGTACTGGCAGTGTCGAGGATTGACGTAAACACATAACGTTATAGCAGGCTAACACAAACCTGGTGGAGGGCGGTGAGACCGTCTACATTGGCGTAGTTGATGTCAGCGCCCCGGTCAAGCATTCTGAGCACCTCCTCGGTATCGCCGCTTGAGCAGGCGGCCAGAAACACGGCGCCATCATCGAACTTCACCTTCGTCTTCTTCTTTTTCAGAATAGGAGGCTCCAGGTCCGTTTCCGAGCCCAGCCATCGCTTTAACTGCTCATTCCTCTTCTGCTTGGCGTCCGCCATCTTCATCCCCCTCCTGCCTTGGGCTTCTTATCTGTCTCCGAGAGAGGATATACTTTATAGTGCCACTATCCCACAGCGCACTGGGGCGTGGGAAGGGAGGGGTGGGGAGGAGGGGGATTGAGAGGGCGTCTGGATTGTTTTCCATAATCTCGCGAGATCTAGAAACGTCAGCTCAGGCTCTGCAGTGTAACGTCATCATCAACAGATTATAGAGGGGAGAGTTATCATGGTCATCCCGTATGGATACTGTATATCAAATAAGACAAGAGAAGTGCACTTGAAAATATTACATAACATTTACCCCACAAGCCTTTTCACTTCAAAACTAAGCACTATTGAAAACTGCTCTCTGTAACACTGTAATAGAGCCATAAAATAACAGGAAAAGTGAAAACCCTGTAAATTGTTATAAATATGTATTTTATATGGTGTAATAATAATTATAATATTGTTGAGTTAATTCTGTGATCAACCATCCACTCTGTCTATTAGTTTGAAAGAGTTGTTTCATTGTTTTATAAAAAGTGAAGAGTCTCATCATTGTTAATTTGATGATACTTTTGAGCAAGTTTTAGATACATGAATGATAAATGTACATTTTTCAACACAGCACCCAAATTTCTCTCATATAAATTGCAATTAACATGACTAGACTCCTTAAAATTACATGCCAATAAAAGTTTCTTGTAAACCTGTCTGCTATAATAACCATTTGAATTGTCAGTGACCTGTCTTTTCTATGTATTTATTTATTGATTGACCCTTTTTGTACTTGAAGTTTCAATCATAAAGCGAATAGCAGTAGAAAGACATTAATGTAAAGTGAACCTTTTGTAATGTCCTCCCAGAAACAATATTTATGCATTTATTTTCAGATTGTCCACATTTTAAGCAATTTTGGAAAGACATTTGTAGATTCACTTACCCACCTGTTAAGGCTGTCATAAATCTTTATAGCACAAATTGATAGTATACACCATAGTAAGTAATATCAAACTGATGTGAGTGATATGACAATAGAGTGTTTTTTTATGGGGGGGGAAAAGCATAAATGGATGAAAGTTTAACTGATTTAATATAGGTGGTTGTTTGCCTTGTGATGATCACTGACTGTTTACAGTTTACCCACATTTTTATTTACCAGTATACAGAAGCAAGGAGGATAAATATATTTATTATTATATTTGTTCTTTTTTAATAGGAAAAAAATATTATATTATAATATTATA
>CABFOQ010026689.1:0-18650 GCA_900660455.1 Gephyroberyx darwinii | reverse complement strand
TATGTTACTAAATACATCAGAAGCATGTATTACTATTTCTTGTTTATTGGTTTAGGAAATATAGCATTGATTTCCACAGGCATTGGCTATAGCGGCTATAGTAATAGACTATAAACTACCATATAATGGGACCCTATAGTTTAATTGATCATTGTATTTTGGATTATTCATTTATTTTTGATAATTTACACCCAACTTTGTCAAACAAATGCATTGTTACTGTGCCTGTGAACACCATTGATGCCATTACACCTAACGGTCTGGGAGACCGCTGGCGGCGGTTGAAGGTATAAAAAAATCCTGGCGGTTCTAGTGTTAATGCGCCTTATAGTCCGGTGCGCTTTATATATGAAAAAAAATCGAAAATAGACCATTCATTGACAGTGCGCCTTATAATCCAGTGCGCCCTATAGTGCGGAAAATACGGTAATTTAATGAATGCAATGTACAGCCACAATGCACATGGAACAACCCCCCCCCCGCACACACACAGTGCAACATGTACAATTAGATGGACAATGACCAATAGATCAGCAGCCTTGTGATTTATTCATGAACTTAAAAATGAATCGAGTTCTGTAGCCAGGTAGAAACGATGATAAAGAGAGCTCGTCCGCTGTAGCAGTTAAAAGCTCCTTTTTTTAGAGCTGGCCGCTGGATGAAGGCCAGAGCTCGACCGCCAGACATCAGGTGGTCAGGTGGATGGAACGTTAATGGTGCCTTGGCATCTGGTTGTGCGTCAGAAGCAGCATCTCTACCTTTTGTAAAAACGCTTGTGTTTAAAGTTGCAATGTGTAATGTATTTACTGCTCCAAAAAAACAAAATCACCACAATAAATCCTGCAGCGGTTGATCAATACCAATGACTCAACAATTAGTTGGTGAGGTGCTGAGATTTCTGAACTTACTTTCTAGCCTGTACTAAACAATCCCACTACTGTTCTCTTGCATACTTATTATTATTCTGCCCAAACTTTGAACGAAAAAGTACATTTGTTTGTGTTATTGTTATTGTATCAGATTGTGTTTATCTATTATTATTAACTATCATCATTATTATCATCTATCATTATTATTATTATTATTATTATTATTATTATTAATAATAATAATAAGAGAAATTAATGCAGGAATCCAGTTAATTCCCAAGGATTCGACTTTTTCTCACAACTATTACCTCTTCACTAGACGTTTCTGTTGGATCTGTGCTCTAATTGGCTAGCTTTATCCTGTTTATTATGAAAATATATCTATTATTTGTTACTTTCAGGCCACTGTAGCCTGTAACATGTCGATGATTCATTCTGACTGTGGACAGGCTTTCAGCTATGCTAAGTTGATTCTCAGTGTGAGAGACTACTTAGAATTCGTTGGATGCTGACATCAAAGATGAGAGGTAGAGTGGCGAGGTAGAGCACAGAGGAAGAATGATGTGGAGGTTATCTGCAGACTCAGTTCACTGTATATGAGTCGCAGTGGCTCTGGCTGTGCTACTGACCTGGATGTACTTCATGAAGCGATGGCATTTGCCGCATCGGGACAGGGGCTTGCCACTGGCAGCAATAGGGGAAAATGACACCTCCATCAGCTCATCCATGCCTACAAAACACAGTGGAATGATACGCTAGTACGCTACGAATTACATAGGGAAAAAAGAAACTTCAACTGATGTGTCTAAATAGAAATAATAGATTGTATAACAGTAAAACTTTGCAAATCCTTCACAATAAACACTATATCACCCGTTAAATTCACTCCAATCACAAACCCAGCCACTGATTCAATAAAAAGCTCAACTAGTGGAGAAATTCTCACTTCCCAAATGTCCTCTATCAAAACCCTGTGGGAGGAAGCTTTGGGAGAGGAATTCACAGAGGAGGAATGGCAGAGCATTTCTCACCATGTTCACGCTTCCTTTATTTGTGCTGGGCATGGTATAATGCAGTGCAAACTGCTCCACCGCAACCATTGGACCAAGGTCAGACTTTCACAAATTAACCCAAAGATAGATCCAATATGCAATCAGTGTCTCCAGGTCCCAGCCTCATTGATCCATTTGTTTTGGTCCTGTCCATCTTTGAATCATTTTGGGACTTTTTTGGGTATTTACCACTCCGTTACAGGTGCAAAAACACAACAACTTTTTGCCAGATACCAACACCAAAACCTCATCTGAACCGTGAAGCGTGATAGAGGGAGCACAACAATTGGGGGCTGCTCTGCTGCCTCGGGGCATGGACAGTTCACCATCACCGAGGGAACAATGAACTCCATATTGTATCAGGAAATTGTACAGAATAATATCAGGTTAGCTGTCAGTGTTCAGAAACTTAACAGAGGTTGGGTCACACAGCAAAATGCACATTTTGGAATGGCCAAGTCAGAGTCCTGACTTCAACCCTATTCAAATGCTATGGCATGACCTGAAGTGAGCCATTCATGGAAGATATCCCAGAAATCTGTTAATGACCTGACCATTACCCATATCTTATATTTTAGTAAATCTTACATGACAAACACGTCCCCAACATGATCCCCTATTAATGGCCCATACTATCTCAAGGAAGCCCCTCCTACCCATATGACCAATCAGTGCCACATGCCTTGCATATGACAGACAACGCTTGAAGGAATCATGAGAAAGGAGAATGGGGCATACTACTTCCAATGCTCCCACATACTTACTTCCCACAACTATTGTCCATCTTCAACACCTAGGATCGAACATTGTAAGTCACCTTTGTAAGTCACTTTCACTCTCACTATATTAAATGACCTTTACTAAAATCTTTGAACAAATATGCGGGAGCATTGGAAACACAGTGCAGTGCTCCGCTATTTTGCAAGCTACTATGCTCCGGCACCTGCTAAAAATCTTGTGCGTGTCTCCCCTCTTGTAAAGAACACCTCGAACCAATGGGCTAGCCCTCCTCCAGCTGCATCCGACTTACTGTTGATTGAGTCCACAAAGTAGTGGAACTTCCTTTTGAAGATGTCCAGTGTGTGCTGCAGGACCTGCTGGAAGTTGGCCTTGCCCAGGGCAATGAGATTCAGCTGCTTCTCCACAGCGCTGCGTATGGTGGGCAGTACCAGCTCCGCATCTAGAAAAAACATCCACATAAGCATATACAGAGAAAATCATGACTATCTCATTTTGAGTAATGCTCAAATGAGTCACTTAATGTCTACCCCCTGGGGGGGGGGCAACAACGCATGAATTGAAGGGCAAAATATACTATAACTGCTTTGTCCTTGTATGATTTCAAAAATCAAAACACTGGTTTGTACAGAAAGTTTAGGACTATTTTCACAATTTAAAAAAACACTACAACTGTATAAAGGCAGTGACCTGTCTTGTAGTAACCATGCACCAGGACAATGCCCAGGTTGGTGGGCTTCAGCTTGCGTCCGTTCTCTACCGTCACATAATTCCTCTGGCAGATGTTGTTGATGTGGACCGGGATGCTAGCATCAGTACCTGGAGGATGGAGAGAAGAGGGCGATATAAGAGCTTTTAGCTGTAGTGCTCATATGCCCCCCACAAAAAGCATAGACATACATAGCCTGAACAGTTATAACAATCAGCTACTTCTCAAAGCCCAGTTATATATTAAAGTTGTCACATCCAGTGTTTGGCACTCCCCCTCCAAAATGCAGAAATATATCCCCAAAAACAACAATGCATTACATCCAAAAAAACAAGATTAGCTCCAAAAGGATCAACCTCATCGGTGGTTGTGTCAGGAAGCTCTAGATCCCGGCCTGGCGTTGAATCCTTTCCGCTAGTGACAGTCTGTGCTCCTGGTCTTCGAACTCATTCAGCTACTTATTTATTTCAAATTATGAATGGCTGAATATGCCCCAGAAACTCTTCTCTCTCTTGCCCCTTTGTTCTCCCAGGGTTACCTTTCTTAAAGGGACAGCACCTGTGTTCACCTGGATAACCGTGAGTCTGCTTTATTTAGTCCTTGAAAGCTGACCAGTATACAAATATAGTTAATTTAGGCAGATACATGAAAAGAATGATAAAGATAACACATGGTGAGGTTTAACCTTGCCAGGGTTTGTTTTCATAAACCTATCACACCAACCTGTATTCCCTCTCACTCTTGTGGCAATGCCACACAGCCTCAAGAAGTCACTGCAATTCATTTGCATTTACTTGCGTCTAGAGTCTGAATTCAAAACCTTGAAGGAAATCCTGACCACATATGATGCAGCAAGAAGTGGCTGGATCTGCATCTGCTGCAGTGCCTTCCTTCTTCAGATATGTGAAAAATAGTTATTTTTTGTTGTTAAAATCAACTTACGTCTCAAACCAAAAAATGTATGTCCAAGTCCACCATTCACTTTAGTGCACAAGCACTGATGGAAATGTTAAAAAAACAAAACAACTTTGATTGTATCTGTTCTGTATACACTCAGGAAGTAATCCATCATATCCAAACACAGCTTCAATTAGCCACTTCTTGCTGTATGTAGTAAAGATTTCCTCCAAGGATTTGAACGGGCCACCTTCAGACTCAAAATGCAAGTAAATACACATGAATTGCAGTGACATCTTGAGGCCATTTGGGCTAACATATACTGTATAGATATCAACATTTCTCTCTTTCTTGCCTTCCTTATTTCTTTCCTTGCTTCCTTCTATGTCACTTTTCAGTTACAATATATCATGACCTTTCCTTCAAACACACACACACAGTCACTCTTATGTGCAGTGTAAAGGCATACCGATGCCATGTTTCTCCATGAGGGTGATTAGTTCAGCCTCGGTCAGGTAGTCCGGGGGGCTGGTCTGCTTCTCCACCAGCTTGATCTCGTCTACCGTGAAAGTGTCTCCACGCTCACAAACTGGCATGGCCTCCTCCAGAGGGATGCCCTGCCATGGCATCACCTCTGTGTACCCTGTGGATGGATTACAGTTTGCCAGGTCATGACAAAAATATAATGGAGTAAATTTTGAGTTTTTATGAGCAATTCCTCACTGTGCTCCACCATTTTGAAACAGAAATCACCTTACACCTAAAATCCCATTCACATGTATGGGACCTGACATAAGACTTCCTAGCAAGAAAGGTTAAATTAGAGCCAAATATATTCAAAATGTCTCACTGTAACTTAAAGATGCAGCATTAATATGGCAGGAAATTCTGGTTTTGTTTTTCTAGTGACACAATATAGTGAGATAGCGAAAGTGAGAAACGATGGCGAACTTTAATTGCCACTCCACTAGGATAGAAAAGAGTTCTATGGCTTTTGCTCTTTTAGCTTACCAACAGGAGAGACGATAAGTTATATTTGGACACTGATTAGCATGCTGTGTGCAGTTTACTGACGTCACATTAAATGATTTCTGAGTATTGAACTTCAAAAAGTCTACCAACAGTTACCTCTCGCTGCCATTTGTAGCCGCAAACGTGCAAAGTTGCCTTGTGCAGCTTTAAAAAAACAAAAACAAACGGCCAGTCCAAAGGACGAGGTATACTAAGCTGAGGGTCTGGCCAGCTGGCCTTACCTGATGATATGAGGGTCTTGCCGCTGCATGAGAAGGCCTCGGTGCCAATGCTAAAATCAATGGTGGTCTGTAGGTACTTGCAGTCCTCGCTGACAGTGGCAATGAAATGTCGCGTGATGTACTCATACAGCCGCCAGCCATCACTTCCTATGGGGAAGGCGAGAACAGGAAGTTCCTTAGTCGATGGGTGAATAGGGAGTGGTTCACTATAGAATCTAAATCTTTTACAGTCCCCACAACAGCCAATATGTGGATGCTAGTTAACCTCTTGTTCTTATTTTGTACATTGTACAATAGGTATTGATGACTTTTGAGATTTTCAGCATGGCACAAATACAGCTATGACCTACCCAGCTCTGCCTCTGAGGCAGCTCGCATGGGGGTGATGGGAGGATGGTCTCCAGCATCCGCTCCTTTCCTGGGTCGGTTCAATCCAGCCGATAGCAGAGCCTTCACCTGGTGGCGAGGTAAAACTTATCGTTAAAAAACAAACAAAAAAAACAAAACATAAAACGTATCCCATGAGTGCATTTACATTTCCATGCGCTGCTGGCCTTGAATGCATCAGTTCATTTTTTGTATCGTCGGCCCCATGGTGGCTCTCACCTCCTGTGCCCAGTAGGGGTTGTTGATCTGTTGCTTCAAGGTTCCTTTGAGGTCAAAGTTCTCTGGATAGTGGGTGGTCTCGGTACGTGGGTAGCTGATGTAGCCCTGCGTGTACAGGCGCTCTGCAATCTGCATGGTATGCTGAGGACCCATACCTGAGACATCGAAAACATCAGCCATGTTACGCCTCGTTCACAATTGAACCAGTCATATTCTGCGTACGTCATTTCCAACATAATGTTGCCCCCAGCTAGTCTGAATACCGGAGATGTCAGTTTACTGAGTTGAGATACAAAAATCTAATAAAATTAAGACATTTTCGACATTTTCAGGACCTGCACACAGTCTGATACTCTTCATGTGCTATGAATGCTATGCCTCACAAACATTGATTATTATTTTGTGAGTGGGTGAATGTGGATTTGCAGAATTATTTAAGCTAAACTACTGTTGACTTTTGTCTGCATTTTCTGTAGGTATCAAAAGTAAGCTTGCTGAAGCCAAGACAGTCTATAACTGAATACTGTAAAGCTACCCCCTCTGTTTGCTGAGATATAAAGGATATAAAGGAGTTTGCATGTTCTCCCCGTGTTCACACGGGTCTCCTCCTATAAAAAAGAACCCCATCTAAAAACATGCAGCATCCTGTCCTGACCACGACGAGGAGACAAGAAAAGAGTTGGTCCCCGGGCGCCTACGAAAGAGGGCTGCCCACTGCTCCTGGCTGCCCCCCGGAGGACGGTCGGCTGGGATGGGTTAAATGCAGAACAAGAGTTCATTTCGGACACCCTACCTGCATGTGTGTTCCCCCTGCATGTGTGTTGTGTTGTGTGTTAGTGCATGCGTGCACCCAAAATGTAATAAATGGATCTTATCTTATCTCTTATCTTATCTTATCTAAAGACAGGGAACAAATCAGGGGTGGGTTTCCCGAAAGGCACGTAGCGCATGTATATTTTTAAGTAACTCTTCAAGACACACGTGAATTTCACAAGTGTTTCCCACATGTCTCAACTAACATAGTACGTGAAATCTCTTGTTCGTTCACCATGACCTGGTGCTAGTCATGAGATTTCAAGTATCTCTTTGCAGGTCGTGTCTAGGCAAGATCCTTTACTGCTGGCACAGATCGCTGTGTAACCTGCACTCCACAACATGTCAAAAGCATAATCTGCATCATCTTTTGGTCCCAGCATTCTATACTATATTTTTTTATATACTATAAAAAGCTAGTCCTTTGTCTTTTCTACAACGCTATATAAATCTGTATTTTTAACACTGGATTTCCTGTTTGGAAAATATTGCTCTTTTTATCTTCTGCCATGTTGTAAGCAAGGAACTTCAGGTGAACCTCTTTTTATAGGCTACAGGAGCATATGTGTAGCTTCAGAGGTTAGTAAGTCAACCACTCGACTATCTCTGGGCACAAAAACAACAATTTCAATGAATTATTATTTCAAATTATGTTATGTCCATTTTTCTAGCATTGACTACTGACGACATCTCAATAGACTATTACATGAATTCACCCACATTTAATCTATTCTTGGGATCACTGAGGGTCAAACTGCACCTATCAAACACTCAAATACAAATCCCGCGAGAACTAATTGCTATTGGGAAATGATAAAGCTAATTGCTGCTGACGCACC
This sequence comes from Gephyroberyx darwinii, assembly GCA_900660455.1. Lineage (NCBI taxonomy): Eukaryota > Metazoa > Chordata > Actinopteri > Trachichthyiformes > Trachichthyidae > Gephyroberyx > Gephyroberyx darwinii. The sequence continues at coordinate 10,874 of CABFOQ010026689.1, read as the reverse complement.
TAGGGCAGAGCTGGCCACTCGCAACATCTCCACTGTGTTCAAGGCCTGTGGCCTCTGCTTGGCCTTCTCCTTCTTACTCACAGACTCCACCTGTAGTTAAGGGTAGAATTACACAGCTTATTTCAGACATCAGTGAGGTGAGCTCAAAATTAGTTTAGCCTTAGGATTGGGTGACAGGATGTATACATCGGGGAAGAGTGTAAATTCTGTTGTTATTTTTCTGGCCAATTTAAAATCCCTTGATCTTTGGCAACTTAAAATGTATTCAGAGACTAAACAATTCACATAACCTTCTACAGGGGGGTTCTTCTTTTGTCTCATTGAGTGTCTTGTGCTGCTGCTTACTCTTGGGAATGCACCACACCACATATTGGTTCCATTTTTAATTGCCAGACAACTCGGAATACATTCTACAGTGTTGAGGTTTGTACTTACCCGGGCCTCCCTGGAGGTCTTGGCCAGGTTGACGAACATCTGACCCACCTCCCTGTCGAAGACCCTCCCCCTGTTCCAGTCTAGCATCAGAGGGCTGTCCTTTCCTTTGAACACCTGACACAAAACACAGCATGTCCGTCACTATACCCCTGGTTGGTGAGAGTATTGGTATCATAAGGGGGTTGCTGAAAATGGGGATCTTACCTTTGCCTGCAGGACCCAGTATGTCTCTGGTTTGAAGGACTGGATCTTGTCGTGGCGCTCCACACAGAAGCCTAGCGTTGGGGTCTGGCAGGGACCAAATGAGATCAGGGAAGAATCCAGGTTGCCGTATTTACCCTGGAAATACTTGGTCTGGAAACTGAAATATATTTGGCAGACAGAAAAAAAGGTAAAGGTCACACTTGGATCAACTGTAATGGAACTCATGGACTGGGAAATGGGGTTCTGGCATCATGAGCAAAAGTCTGCAGGTTTTCATTCCAACTAATCACTACTGTAGCCAAATTCAATGACCTCCTCTCTGGTTGAAGGTGTCATCAAGGAAATGACCTGCTATAGTGTTTGGATGGAATGAAAACTTGCCGACTATTGGGCCACGGTGGAATATGGTAGAGAACCATTGCTCTACAGTGAAACAGAATTCAAGTTTTCTTTGATGTTTTTGTTTTTAATATATATGTGTGAGCTTACCTAGTTGGCAAGTAAACCTTTTGGTTTGAATTGTGGAGGACACAAGAACAACATATATTAAAGACCCCAGGATTTCATTTGCACCAAACACTACAGCGGTTGATTTCACTGATTAACACCAGAGAGGAGGAGCTTGAAATCAGCTGCTGAGTCTTTGGATGGAAAACCCTGCAGACTCTTAGCCTCCACGGATAACGGTTGAAAACCACTAGGCTAGGACAAAGTGCTGGGGCAGGCTGAAAAAAGCCATAACCATATGTGGCCAACATGATTTGGGAACCACAGCTAATAGGGACACCAAAAGGTCCCTCCAAAATATGTATGGTACAGCAATGGAAATCCAGCGCAGCATGGCAGCCTGGCTGAACCGGGGTGTCTGTGGTTGTGGGTAGCTGTGTACCGGGTGAAGGCACAGCCGATGCGTAAGTCCAGCTCCTGACGAGCATCAACCGACAGGGCCTCGTTGCGGTTGGGCTCTCCTAGACGGTTCATGGCGTTCCAGATATCAGTATCGGTGATGGAGCTGAACTTGGCCCGGTAGATGGTCTGGTCCCTGCCATACGGCTTGTTCATCACTGGCTGAATGGCATCCAAGACCTGGGAGGCAAGTGAAATGGTGAATGAGCACTCAAAAAGGTAAATATATCAGTGGCTATGTTTCCATCTGGACTAACCAGCTCTTGGTCACACGCTGGTGAAGGTTTTATTCAGGTCAAATCTGTTTCTACGAACCTATCATACCCTATGGTTGAGTCTCCAGGTTGTCCCGAATAAACCAGTTAATAGAAAATCCCTCTTTTACTGAGCAATCATAGCTTACTTCTAATACAGGATATATAGTAATTTGAGGGATCTTCATGACACTCCTGGCAAATAATCTGAAGTTACAGACTATACTTACTCTAGTTCATCAACATCTAACCATAATGCTGTGGTGAGTGAGAGTGACAGATGGTGAAAAACAATAAGTGAAAGCAATCAGACACTGTAACCTGTTGAATATGGGAGTAGGCCAGGCATCTTAACCAGGTTTCTCATAATCAGAGTACAAATTTACCTGGGTTAAATTGACATATATTAACCAGATTAGTTGAGTAACCAGGTTAAGAAGGGGCCTCTCTGCGCATGTAAACATAGCCACTGATATACCCCCCAGCCCACATTGTTAAACCAAAACTTGCAGAGTAAAGACAAACCTTCTAAGCAACATTAGCTACAATAATCTCAGTCGTTTTACAGCTCTGGGTTTCAAGACAACGGGAAACAAAATTAATATATTTTGATTACCAAGATTACCTCAAAACAGATGTTCTCGCCTTCTTTATCACAGTCCAACCATAAAACCACGTAGTCACACGCCTTGGCTTCAACCTGACATGAGATCACACCAGAAATTGTGGAAAAAGTGTTAAAGACAATTTAAGTGATATTCCAAAAATGCAATTGTAGGGATGATACAGAGGCTACCAAAGGTTGATGGTTGTTAGCCATCATTAGCCGAGGCTGAGAGATTATGGATTTTTGAAGGACGATTTTTAAAGGCAGTATTGTTATGTCAGTCAATTTGTATGGTGATAGATTATTTCTTCACTAGACATTGTTGGGTCTTTGCTCAAATTAGCTAGCTTACTGATCACTATTGTGAAAATGTGACTTTATTGGAACATTTATGTCAATAACAGGCCACCATGCCTGGAGTGCTGGAGAACCACTTGAATCCATGGTTAAAAAGATCATCTCACACTTATACTGCTCATTTCAGATGAAGTAAAAGAATGGGATGACATCTCATTGCTACAACTTGGAAGTGTTGTTGGAACTCCCACATCCAAAATTATTTTTGGCTGACGTGAACATTTTCCCCCCATTTTCCCTAGACAGCAGCTCAGCAGATTTACGGCAAATCCAACATGACGTCAATGGAGCATAAGATCCATACAACTTACATTTATTAAGCCAAGCTTTGGGTCTATAGGACTTTCATCAGAGCATGCATTGGGCACAATTACAGTATAACATAGCCATACATCCCAAACATGTAATTGGCCATCTGCACACTTGTCAACACCTGGTCACATGACATAATACCTGGGTATTGTAGTTTGTGAAAAATCAGAAGTGAAAGCAGTGTGACAGTAACATCTTAGTTAACATCTACCTAGCTAAATTATTGGTTTACGTTAGCCTGGCTTTCTAGTCGTTGAAGTTTTCTAGTCTTGCTAGCTAGTTGAACAAATAATAGCAAAAGAAACATCAATGTATTGGCATTGCTGCATACTTTTTGTTTTAATCACAGATTAAACAATGACATGAACTTATTCTTAGGAGATCAACATAGTCTATAAAAAATATTAAGATATCGTTGCAACAATGTCTTTTTTAAGTAACTTAACTTTTACTCTGAATACATTTTAAATGGGCTACTGTAGATTTTTACACCAGTAATTCTCTTTCTACTTCAGTAAAATTTCAGCAAAGTAACTACATCTACTTGAGTAGGGTATTTTAGGGTCTTTCCACCCCTGCTTGCCTGTGCATTGTGCACCATGTATTCTCTGGTGATGAAGGTCTTGTAGATCCAAAGCTTGGCTTAATAAACATAAATTGCATGGATACAAGTGTGTGGAAAATGTTTTTCACTATGTTGTATAGCATAAAATGCTATATTGCTCGAATTAATTGGCAAAACCAATAAATTGCCCGCCTTCAAATCATAAGCCACAAATCTACCTGGAGGAACTTGACCATGTTGAGTTTGGGGTTGGCTTCCTTCTTCTCTGTGGGGGCTTTACTGAAGAGCTCAGCAGGGTCCACCTTGTCCCAGTTGTTGTACTTCCCTTGAAAAAGAAGACCAGGGTAATGAACATACACCTTTATCCTCTCTAAGGGAAAGATGAAACCACAATGGCACATGACAAGTAATCGCTTGGATTGGATAACCGTGATTAGCTCGCCTTAGCCCATGATCAGATAATCTTTTATCTCCTACTCAAATACAAGTTCAGCTGTGAGCATCGCTAGTAACAGAGAGAGCAAGAGGTCAGAGAGCGCAAGAAGCATTCTGGTTGCTATGCAACACAATGTTTGACAACTTGCAAGCTATCTAGTTAGCATTAGCGTGCTAACCTGAAGTAACAAAGGGGATAAAATTGTTGAAAATAAAAATGGACCAGAGAAAGTTAGCTTGCTCCCAAAGAGGATGAGGAGCCCATTCTGAAATGGAGGATGTGGGTATATGACATGAGAACAGAGCCCTGAGAGTATCATCATCTCATCTGAGACCTCTGCCTTGATAGACCCTGTTTGAAGGGCTATTTTCACATAGACGAAATGCCAAAGTTCAGACATGTTCAATTTGGAGCGCCCAGGGCAGTTTCCAAATCCATTTCAGTTTGAAATTTTAGGTGGCATACTCACTATTAAAAGTAATATTCATCTAGAGAATGACATTTTGGCCAAGAAGTTATTAATGAGATTGGTTGGGATTTGAAGCAGCCAACTTACTACTAGCAGGCAATGTATCACCCATACAGAACTGCATGTGACACCATAACGTATGCGCAAAAAGGACATGGGGCAAGACATTTATTTGGGTGCAAAAGTATGAAAAGGGGAAACAGAATATAATATGGGTGATACCCACCGATGAAATCCAGGCTCATCACATGTCCACATACAGAAGTCATCTTAAAGCGCACAGTTTGGCCCTGGAAGCTGCCGGTGTATTCGTGCACTGAGCACGCGCCATTGAGTCCCTTGCGACTTGAACAACTTCCTGAAGACCAAAGAAAACGATGAAATGAAAAATATTTTTTTCACTTTGTTAGCCAATTCTCCATATCATAAGTTACACCTATTTAACAAACCCCAGAAAATGCTAAGACTTTAAAGGTAAGGTTCAGGATTTTAGAGGCTGTTTCGCTGAAAAAACTGTGATCAGTAGGAACTGAAAGCAACAAAAGGTGACATAAGATGAAACTTTAACGAGTTGCTGCAGTAGCTAACAGTGATAGATACAGTGAAAAAAAAATAAAACAAATAAGAATATAGCAAATTGAGGTGATATGAAAATATGCATCCAACAATTTCAACATGTTCAGTAGAACGTATGAATGGAAAAAGTATGGATTACAGTATTTTAGTGTGTGAAATAAAAATGACCATTTTTAAGATGAAAATGACAAATGTCACAGCCAGCTGCACTACAAAGTTTGACGAAATGTCACTACTCAGTCAAAACTTTACATAACGATGACATCATTGTTATCCTTTCTAAAAAAATAGCATTAGTCATTAATTAATTGCATTAGTCAGAAACTGGGGTTTTACAGGACTTCAGTCAGAGTGGTGCTGAGGCCTCCAATAGCTTTCCCAATGGAGGGGGGTGGGGGGTTTTGCCTTGGTTACCTGAATGAAATGGCTCTCTCAAGGCTGAATGCTAATGGTGGGTACATGGACAGAGACCATTGTGATGGGAATGAAAGTGACCAATAACCGCCCCCCCAACCTTGCCATGGACCAGTAGGAATCCCATTGAGGCCAGGGAGAATAAATAGAGCCAGCTCCAGGTCCAAGACAAAGATCAACTCTGAGCCCCAAGGGAAACACCTGAGGACCCAACAAAAAAAATCCAAGTCCCCAACAGAAGCCACAGCACGCCGATCCCCATCCACAATTCAAGCCATGGAACAGCTCCAGGTGAGACACCAGCCTCCGTGATGATGATGGTTGGCTGAAGCCTTGTGACCGGCTGCTGCCACATGTTACGTTAGGGTTGTTTCCAGAGCAGATTAGTTTTGGGTTTTATCCTGTCGAATGCTGCAGTAGAGCAATTTTGTATTTAGATTTGGCTTAAATCCTGTAGTAGGTTGTAATAAGTAGGAATTTAGGTTTAATTTTTAATTTAGGTTTAATTTAGTTTTGGTTTGTATATTGTAATAGGTTGCCTTTTTATTTAGTTTACAACCTGTAATAGGTTCTAATAGGCTATTTTGTTTTAATTGCATCCACTGCCTTTGTTCTGTTTCCAGGCAGTTATTCAGTTCCTACAGCTTCCAAAATTCCATACTTTTTCCAGAGCTTAATTCATTCATTTGATGACTTTGTTGTTCAGTATGACATACGCAGAACTTGTCATACTAACTCTGCCATATTACTCTATACATCAAAATCATGTCAGATGGCAGGGTCTAAAACCATAGATCAGGACAGCACAACAATATATTTCCATACTTGTTTCCCAAAGTTTTTGTGCAATTTCCAAACTTATCAAGAGCTGGAAATTACCAAATGTGTTTTCCATGCATTTCCAGACTTTTGAGACCTGTGTAGGAATGCTGGCTATTGTCTAAGCTTTGTACAACAGAATTACACTTAATGCAGTGTAATAATACTGAAGAAGAAGAACACTTTATTAAGTCCACATTGTGTCACACACACACAGCATGCAGTCGGTGGTGTCAGTGGAGGGTCCAAGCCTTTTCTGCACATCCTAAGTTTTGCAGGCTATACAGCCGTAACTTTGAGCAAAGAAAATCACATAAAGAAGTTCTAATTATTAATGGCTCTTGGCAATTGTACATCGGGCTGATATTGGCAGATCCAGTGTCGTCCACCTGATATGATGGAGGTTCCTCGCTGACCACAGCCATATAAAAACGGAATGGAAACCCTGGCATGAAATTTGCATGTTTTATTTTTCCAATTTAAATGTTCAGTAATGTTTTTTTGTAAAGTAATTGTTCATTTAAAGGCAGTAATGCATCCCAGAGTTTCCCTACCACTGAATAGGTATGGTGGGCCACCCTACCAAGCTGCTAACCCTAACAAGAATAAAATCCTGGAGGAAATACTGGTCATTTTTGAGCATGAAAATGGTAAATTTAAAGATTAAATATTAGCACACTATCAACTAAAAATATTGGTATTAACCTTCAAAAACCCATGTCAGTCAAACCCTACAACACTGTGACTAGAGACAGCAGCTGTACAGCATTGTTCATTCACTGTGGTCAGATGTGCACGAACAAATCTTGTAGTGCTCATGACAGGGCTGTAATAACATCACGACACAGGGATGTTTAACTGGTGGTTTTCTCCATCCTCAGCTGCTGCGTCTCTTTCTGCTGTGCCTGCTGGCCCTCCACCAGGGCCTGGCCATGCCGCTGGGCAGCCAGTGTGTGGATGAGTCCTTCTGCACCAACAGCCTGCAGGACTACTACAGCCAGCTGGTCAACCTGCCCCACCGCATCAATGAGCGCAGCGTTGCCGCCTGGAGCTACGTGTGAGTATCCACCACCATGCAGCCTTCGACATGCCTTTATATCACTTGTCAATAGACCTTTATCCTCAGAATGTCCATTATATATGTCAACATTTTTAGCCTAAGAGTTGTAAGATTAAATTTAATAATACTAGATCAAACTGATAAAAAACTAATGAAAACAAACGTGCAAAACACTGAAGGAAAGACTGAATGCTAGTCCATAATTTTTCTGACCCATCCCTGCTCCTGACCTCCTACTAGGGAGAACATTGACTTGAACCGGGTGCCTCAGATCATCCACGAGGCCAACTGCCACACCAGCCACTCCTGCAGGGGGGTGGACAGCGCCTCCACCCTGGAGACCATCCCCATTACCTTGAGGATGCCTGTCCTCAAGAAAAACCCCAGTTGCTTCCCCAAAGCCAGCTACTCTCTTGAGTTTGAGTCTGTCAACATAGCGTGTATATGTGCCACTTCCAGAAACAGCTGAGTGGGATTGCTTGAATGTCAACTTAGGATGTATTCCACCAAGGTTGAGAATGTATATTAGTTCAGAAGGAGCATTGAGGGAAAGATACCAATTTCTGAAATCACTTAAGCAATTCATGTGTCATTTGTTTCTAAAAGACATGTAAAATGTTAGCATTCAATACATGTCTGTTAACAGCTAGCCATAGAAATTAAAGACATTTTACATTAAATGGTATCATTCTTGTGTCCATGTATAAGCTCTTGAGAGTTATCAATTCATCTTCAACTCAATTCATTTAAAAACAGAAATTGCTGTTTGTTGACGATAGTATAGCCTCAGTATGTGCCATTCTCCAGTATGGTATATAAAGAATGTCTTGCCAATTTTCATTAAAAATTCTGGCAATTTAATGTTGCCTTGCTTATCAGCAATGGTACATAAATCGTAGAACATAACACAAGAGCTTTTCTAAGCCCACAGGGTCCACTCTTCAATTCAATATACATCTGATGCACAAAATGGCTAATAAATAAACTATTATTGCAGGTTCTCTTGTCACTCCTGTTACTATTTGCCATCAAATACAGGGCAGTAGTGAAGTTATATCAAAAACACTTGGGCTCCATCAGTCCACTGTGCGACAAATAATATATAAATGGAGAGAATTTAACACGACAGAGATTCTGACTAGAAGTAGATGTCCTTCTAAAATATCACCAAGAGACACAAGAAACATTAAAACTAGTAAAAACAACAACAACAACAACAACACAATCTACCAATCGATGTGTCAGGAAGACACAAGTGTTTTGGATTGGCGAAATCAAAGTCCTGACCTAAATCCAAGAGAGAGATGCTGTAAGGGCCTGAAGCGTCTTTTTATGTGAGACCTCAAACCTCACTGAGTTGGTTGAGTTCTGTAAGGAAGAGTGAGAGAAAATCCCTCCAGGAAGATGACTGTATCAGTACCCCCCCAACGGTTCGTAAAGGTGTGATGTGCATGCCTTTGTCGATTAGCAAGGTCGTATTTAATTCATCCTTTCCATCCATACTGACTACAACCCTCGTATGCGAAGAGATACTGAAGAAATCCACTTCCAAAATTGGTTGAATTTAAAGAAATGATAATAAAAAAGTTGACCCCAATGAACTTGTCCAAATAGACTTGTTTAATTTAATAGTCTTTACACATAACTAAGTGATGTTTGATGCCAGTTGTGCCAGTGTTCATTTCATCATCTGAGACTCACTTTGTGGCATGATAAATTAAGTAACGTTTTAATGCAATAAATTCGTACTCACCTTTGGAGAGGATTTTCGCAATTGACTGAGCCAAGGAAGGCTTTTCTGCTACCATCAGAACCGTTCTCATTTTGATGAATGAAGTATAACAATTAGTGACAGCTGTGCTAGCAAGCCCAAGTCAGTTAGTTAGCTAGCTTTAGCCTCTAGCCAGCTTGTTTCCACACAATTTGCACTTTAAACGTAAACTGCTGTTGTCTCACTATCTCAAAATATATAAACGAGTCCTGGCAATAATAAACCCTTTGGAACAGAAATAATTAATTCACATGTAATGTACAGAGAAACATCTACCCTATTTGCGGCCATGACAGTTTAGAGAATTCACTTCCGGTGTCAAAGGTTGCTCCTTTAGCTAACGAGACCTAGCTACTTTGTATTTTTCTGTTTGAGCAAAATGTGGTGTCAAATATTTTTGGATTTTAAAAAAATGAGGAGCAGAATTTGAAGCCGTTTTATCTCATTAAATTAATTATTCTTGTAGCTAAATTTAATACTCACAAGCGTAAATGTTCTAATTCAACCCCTCTCTTTTTCACTCTAGAATCAGAACAGTACATTATTGTATTGAGTTTTCTATTGACAAGAAACCTGTCAAAACTGTTTTCTATGTTTTCTTTATAATTTTTTTTCTGTCTTCCCTTCCCTTCCCTTCCCCTCTGTTTATATGTATTCTGCTCATTATTCTTTGAACTGAATAAAAAAAACTGATTGAAAGTACACGATTTTCTTTTTCTAAGTTTTTATTATTCGCATGTAAGTACAAATAACTGTTTTACTCATACCATGTTGGAATTTTGGAGTGTTACAACACACTTAACCACAGTCAAGAAATTATTATTGTTGTTGGCAACCTGACATTCTCACTGGATGGATGGACGGATGGATGGACAGATGGATGGGTGGATGAGAGAGCGATCAAGTCAGTCAATGTGTGCATTAGTAAAATTGGGAGTGTCTAAAACTGATAGTGCATGGCTAATTTCACTCATTCATTCATTTTCTGCATTTGAACACGTTTCAACTGACTCCAAGTTTTTGTTTCATCTAGTTGCATGTGTATCATAAAAGAAATGCACCGTATGAGCAATCTGTTGGGGATATCTATGTACCTGGACTTTTTTAGTAGGTGTCAAAATTGCACAAGAGGGTCCCTGACACACAATAGCATGACTAGAATCTGACATAATAAAACCTTCACTGGAGTGTTTAGAGGCTGCTGCTCAGATTGGCCACTAGATGGCAAGAGAGGTCATCAATAAAAATGGGTTACTGCTCTTACATTTGAGATCAATTGAACCACTGAAAGCAGCAGAGAGTAAACCATCTCTGCAGAACTCACAACTATTTTCAACCTGACATTTGATTTTCAAGTCCCCGTCTTCACATGCTTCGCCCCAGGCTGCTTTTCATCTCTTGCAAATCAGAGGGAAGAGCAGTGCCTGGATTCTGTTAACGGTACAAATGGTAGCATGTATCCAAACAGCCACGTCATGCTAAAAAACCTGTGCTGTCACCATTTACAGTCTGACCTAATGCTGAAACCACAGCTGCGGGTCCGTAACCCCCTGCCCCCCCGGGGCTTGGTGAGGTCACAGAGGGCAAGAGGTGGGTGAGAGAGGAAAAAGATGGAGGGAGCTGTGTGAGTGTGTGTTGTGTTTGGGGGGAAGTTCATCTCTGACTGATGAGGCTGAGGGGGTGGGGAGC